>JABMBR010004931.1:0-19725 GCA_018881525.1 Meteorus sp. PSUC_FEM 10030008
GGGGGGGGGGGGGGGGTTGGAAATTGGGGTAAACTTTGCTTGTAGGGATGCAATGTATTTGTATATATTTAGAATGTGTAGGTATATGAGCTTTCACATGTTTAGGATAACATTGGATAAGCTAAATCGATTATTTATTTCATTAGTTGGGATGTTTCATTTAATTATTTGGTTTTATATTCGCATTATGTGAATTCGATTATTTCCAATTTGACAATCGTTGTGTATACAAGTCCATAAAAAATTTTCAAATATCATTATTGTTATGACAATATCATCGGTAGAAATAAAATTGTGGAATCAATTGGAGTGAAATATTTTCTAGGGAATTTTTTAGTGAAGAACTTTTAAGATTGAGATGAAGCAAATTCAGAATTTACAGCATTGAGAATAAATGAATTAATTATTGATAAATCTCATAAATATTTTTACATAAAACCACATTGCAGAATTTACAATGCGATTTCCTGGCTCACTCAATTCCATTTGGTAAAATTATGACAGTCGTTCTTTCGATGAATCATGAAACAAATAGCAATTGAGTAGAATGAAAAATGCATAATCGATCGATTTGGTTGATTCGCAGTCAACGTAAGTTCAACATGAATATTTAAAAAACCAATAAACGGAAACATGAAGCAGCTGCACTATCAATTTACAGTAGATGTACATAACTAACTGAAAAGCAAGACGAAATAGCAGAGAAGAGAAGGTAGGAGAAAGTAGAACTATATGGAAATAGTTGATGCATGCATATATGAAGTAGTGATTCAGAACAACTTTACTGCGAGTATGTTGGAACAACAAGACTGGTATTTGCGACGTTAGAATGCAATCAATTTAATTTAAACAACCGCGTGTGGTTATATGCATATAAATGTTTGTACATATTAAATGTGCACAGGAGTGGCTGGCGTAAAACGATCTATGTTGATTTTGTTTCCTTCTCTTCGCAATTACTTACAAACGCATAGATAACACCAGTGCAAACGATTTAATAATAATTCACAGTTGGTAAATTAAGCTCATTCACAATGACAGTTATTCTCACACCAAATACATAAAAGCAGTAAAAATTAAAAATAATAACGTGAGAGAATACAAGAAAAATCAAAAGCAAAATCATGTATGTACACGTTATGATTGTAATTTATATATAGAGAAAGTGGTTTTATGTAAAATTGAGAGGCAAAAGCTGGATGTGGTGAGGGGGTTTTGAGAAGGTGTAGAGGTGTAGAGATGGTTTATATTACACATGTGCGAGTATGCAAGAGGGTAAAAGAGAGGATTAGCTCTGCACTGAGAGCGCAGTTGGTGTAATAGTACGATGAAGCTTAATTTATAGCCAATTAAGATTAAATCCAGCGATTCCTAAAATTATACGAAATGGAAAATGGAAACCCAGGGACTGTGCTTCGCCACCTTTCGATATATTCATTATCCAGTCTAGACTCTGGGGTACAAACTCGCTAAAATACTTCTATAATACTAAATGCAATATATGTCTGTATGATCTTCCACTCGTTGATATTAATTGTCAATGTATATGCGATATTACACTTTGTAATTGGTGTAACTGAACCTAATTGGCTATATATATATATATCGAATATATTGAAGATATCGATGAATTATAAATATAATTGCTTGCATTCATTTGAATGTGAAATATTGCAGGTTTGTGCATGCTACAAAAGTAAAAAAAATCTTAAAAAAGTCTTTTATATCACCGGAAGTTCAATGCAATTGGTATTCTTCACGAATTGGCGAGTTGTCATTAATACTCAGAGTAGATAATTACATGGCTGTGCAGATATAAATTCATTGAAAACGGAGGTTTCTAAAATTAGTGTTGTAAATTTATCTGGCATGTCGGACGACTTGTATGTGTATGGATGTATTCAACATTTACATAGGAATGATGGTGCATATAAGTAGCGTTTATTTATGCGCTGTATACAACATGCACACGCGATACCATTTTGACACGATAGCTCGAGTAAAACTGGCCTTTGCGTATGTTTATAGATATAACTGTGTGTATTGATATGAATGTATAGAACATGCGCGTGATATCCTTCGACCTCTGACCAAACATTGTTAGCGAACTTGTCGCGTTTGTGATTTTGTGCTTCATTTGTGCAACGCTCGGAATTTTTTTTCATTCTCTGGCAATTTTGTTCTGGGAATGTTTGAGAATTCCAACGAGAATGCGTAATTCGTGATGGTTTATTGGAATTTAGTTCTAAAATTGTGATTCTGATTGGTAGTTTGAATTGTCTTTTCATTGGTGAATATTCGAGATTGAAGTTGATGAAAAAAATTGGATATGAAGATCAGTAGCGAATTGAATTGGATGTTGATAGGAATATGAATAGTAAAGTTGAAGTATCAGCACCACTTCTACCACATAGCGACAAAACAGAAATGTAAAATTGACATCGATTTATACCCCTTGTGCAAATATCATGTTACAGTTTCGTTTCAAGTTTAGTTTATCCAAAATGCAATCTCACTTTTGCAAGTTCTTGCGCGTACTCAATGAATGTATTTTCGCATATTCAACTTCCGCAAATGCAAAATACATTTGTGCAAGTACAACTACCTTTACATTCACAAATATGTAAACATACATATTTTAAATGTAAATGGATGTGCATTTACGAAACAGATTTTGTGTATATTCAAATGTATTGCGAAGTAAACTGTGAATTGAATGCGAAACATTCAACTTGATCAAATGTGCTTAAAATGGCGACATGTCATACGCGATAACGACAGGTTGTTATTATCCTTCTATTACTAACACTAATTTCAGATCTCTCATTGTTTGATCACTGCTATTTTCCACGTAGTCATTTCATCCTTCTCAATTGACTTCCATTCTCAACATTCACGTAACCAACATCCATTTTATCTGCTCTATATGAACATATTTATTTACATATATATGCACAGATTGTGGGAAAAATAAAGCTGACGATGGTGAGCCTCAACTGGGTCATATCGAACAGTGTCCATTGTCAATCAATCTATTTCCAAATGGATTTTATAAACCAATTATTTCACCGTTCTTCATCAATTACTTCGACATTGATTGGATCCATTCTCATTCTAGAAAACCGACATGGATAAAATTTTATATTTTTAAGCTTTTTAACGGTTTATACACATCGATATTTCAGTCTTAGCATGAATGAGTTTATGTAGAAGAATATTACTCTGTTCATAAATACTAAGAAATGGGTGAAAAGTTTTAAAATGAACCAGAGAACTTTGAATTACAAATAATTTTCTGCAGAATCATCTCGCGATCTATAATAAATCCACATTTCTTCACAATTCAATTAAGCCATTTATATTTGAATTATTTTCACTGAAGTAATTTCTTGATTACTCTAGAAAACAAATGAACAATTGAATTCATAGAATTTGATTAAAAATTGTTTCTCCTATATCATCCGATTCAACACACGTAATCACATGAAATAATGCAAGGGTTAATTTTCTCAGCAATAAAATAATTTTTCCACTGACTCACGTGGTGATAATAATACACTCTCGCACGCGCCCATATATAAACACAAATGCATATAAACTTACTTCTCTCAATGTGATTTTATCGTTTTCCCGTGTAGAATCGCATGGCATATACAACTGATGATGGCGTGCATCATAAATGTTTATACCCATTGAATCATTTTTTCTTTTTCTTGCGTTTCGTTCAATACTTTATTCAACACTGCGGTAGTATGAACAAAAATAAACAATACGTGTGCAGAATATCGTCACGTTGATTAATATTTTTACTCGATAAAATTTCGCAGTTTCTTTTATAGTTCCGCAACGCTAACGCTTCGTTATTTAAGCAAACATAAATATGCGAGGGCAGTTTAATAAATAACCCATCGAATTTTCATCGTACGAAAAAGCTTTAATCAACTAATGCTACGCGTTCGTTTCGTCTAGTCACTTTGTCGTTTACAATATACCAAGTCAAAGCGAATTGTATAGAAAGTATATAACATACCCTTATGCGCATCGGGGATGTCTTTGTCGTCTTAGTCCTTTCCCCCTTTGCTTTATATATCTACTTATTTTAAGAGTTTGAGGTTGTGGAGGGATGAAATGTCTTCATGCGCGACTTGTGCACCGTAGTAAAGTGACATCAAGGGTTTCGTGCTTGCAAATATCGTAACTAAGTTATGGTTTGTGTGTCCAAGGATGTGTCATCATTCTCTCGAACGACTTCGCTTTGTATCCACACGTTTATATATATGGGGTGGTTGTGTTTACGAAGATTAACTAACCAGCAACGTGTTGCTGTTTAATACAAACTTGTGATCAATTTTTTAATGGAGGGTTGAGAGCATGTCATGTCATGCTCAAACATTACAGTCTCACATTCTTCTTTTATTCGAACTTAATCAGTAAAATTATTTCAGTACTTTTACGGTAATTTTAGATTATTGTTAACATTAAATAATTTTCTATTATCGTGAGAACTGAATTTTTTTCGTGATTTAGTCAATTGATTGTCATTTTTAATCGACATGACAATTTTCACAGGGTAAGTGAAGGGTAAAAGAATGCAATGCTGGATATTTTATTAGAAAAAAAATTAATATTCATATTTTCATTTTTAATTATTAATATTTCCCACACATGAAGTTTAATCTTGTTTCCATTAACCTTAAGGTTAATGAAAACGTCTTATTAATATTTAAATACTGAATCGTTGCTATCGTTTAACATGCGAAATATGTTTGTGTCGCGCGTTGTGATACCAACAAGGAATACGTTCACATTTTTTATGATTATCAATTTTTTTTCTCATTTCCGTTTTATTATTTACACCAACGCAATTTGCCAAGATGGATGGGGTTAACCGATAGCGTGCCACAGTCATTCTCAGTAGTTTATACCTATAAAGCGTCATACCATGTCGCTGACGTCGTCTAAACATCTGGCTAATTAAAACGATGGTAGGCATACATATATAGAGGCGCGGATTAGCGCCCTCGTAAAGCAAGATAATCCTCCGGTGACGAAGCGTGCACGTTTCACCTTTTTATTTTTTATGAACACCGCCAGGCCGAGCGCGAGATTTTACTGCTCTCTTTTGCACTCACTCATTCTCTTTCGTGCTCTTGCGTTCTTCGTATTTCTTCGTCTATTGCACTTCATGTGCGCGTGCGGATAGTCCTCTTTGAGTCTCGCGTGAGACGAATGGGGTTCTTGCCTTCATCTCGTTATATACCTATATTACCCACGTTCAACCCTCTGACTCTTGTTTAATACGATAATTCATTTTTTAATTTGGTATAGCAACGACTGTAATTGAATGTGCAGGTTTTCTTCCACGGAGTCATATTTTTTTATTTATTTATTCATTTTTTTTTCGTTCAATCATTTAATTTGAAAAAAAGGAACTGGATTGGAGTGAATCGTACGATGTAAGACGAACATGTCGATGAATTGAGGAATTTTTGTAGGTTATGTGAAATGTGTTTCGAAAATGTTCATGAGATGTTTCAAATCAATTTTTTTCGTTAGATGTGATTCTATATTTGGAGTTATTATTATATAGGATGGAAAAATGTGTTATTATTTCAATCCAACAATTTCGCTTCGATTCCAAACGATCATTTATGTATCGGGTGACGTGAGTAATGGTGCGAGTAAATAGTTTGGGAATATTGTGTTCTTCCGTTATATGTTTGCAGGATATAACGTGTGCGCGTGCCTGAAAAATTCCCGGCGGACCATTTCTACTCTATAAATATAATCTTCCATGACGTATAGGATTTTTTCTATCTTCAAATCCATTTAAACTATTTTTCCTTCTCCTTTAATCTCTTTTTACTTCATTTATAATAACATACATATTTCACATCGCATTTTTTCTTTGCTCATGTGTCTATAAAATAAATTTTCATATGAACGACCGGTGAATGGAGGGAAAAAAAAAAATAAAAAGAAATAAGAATTTCCGTTGGAAATTCAGGCTCGAGATATTTTAATGAAATAAAAAAAAAGAAGAAGAGAGATTACATTATAAAAGTGTGGCCTCACTTAAATTATATATATCCATAGAATGCACGCTTGGAATTTTCACCGGACGTCGGAGAGTCGAAGGCAGAAAAAAAAAAGAAAGAAAATAAAAAGCTCGCGCAAAAAACTTGCCTTTCAAAAAGTTCAAGTTTTCTTTATTTCCTCATCGTCCCTTCTACCCCAGCTTTTCTCTACTCATTTTATTGTGAAACTCTGCTTGTTCACCTATTCTCTATCCGCAGAGTCTTCAGCGCCTTCCAAGACAACGTCCTTTCTCATTATCCAAGATGAGAGAAAAGCACTGAAGTGGTGAAATAAAAAAAAACAAAGAAACAGACCAAAAAATAAAAATCGTAAAAAAGATCAGTCATAAAATTTATTTCGAGACAGTTTGGATTATATCGCAGTGAATTCGTATCAATTCATTGAAATATTGAAAAATTCGATGAATTTCCAATCGTCTTTCACTAACTCTATCTCATCACCATCAATTCTAATTTCATCTCCACCATCATCTGTACATCCGCAATTTTCCTTCGCTCAATTTTCCACCGGTAATTTAAATATATCCCACTTATATAAAGCGGATACAATTCACCCTGACACTTAACGTCGCGGTCAATGAACTATCGATATGTCTCTTTGGCACTTAGAACAGATCGCTGTCCTATTTCGGGGAATGACAACCAGCTGCAGTGAAGTACTCGACAGTGGTGAAATGTTTAAGAGGCAAAATCAACGACACACACTCGACACACCATTGGCCTCGCCATCCTCATGTCTCACACACTCATCTACATATCCGCGGAAAACAAAAGACACAGATCCACACCAACACATTTATCTCTAACAGCACAAAATTGTTCAGTACATTGCAAATAACGATATTTATATCTATGGACAACAGTGATGTATAGTTGAAAACTTAGCCATAGGAATTCAACCCCTGTTTCAACATTTATGTGAGTCATCGCCATTTCGTGTGACCCGTGCCGTTGTTTAATCATCGTTAACACCCGCTGTACACACACACAATATTCTTTAGATGTATACACACTTTCTTCCCACCTTTCATGACGGGAGAGTATACCTCATCACGCTGCACAGCAAAGAGAATTGCACGAATGATTTATCCTCAAGAAAATGGCGGTAGTGACTTTAAACGCACCGAGTGTATATCTATATTTGATTTCTTCTCACTACGTGACCGTCCAAACAATGAGTTTAATTAACTTTTGCCATTATTTTTCCATCCAATTTCATAAACTTCAATGAATGTGTCTGCTCGCGTTTTTCACACCGTAACGCAAATCAATATCTCATCCATTCAGTATTTTCTTCCATTCTTCACGACAACTTAATAGATTGAAATCACTCATCGAATGAATTTTCAGAATGAAGAGGATGTCTATGTATATGAAGTGAGCCCTATCGTTGGATGACAGGTCAATGTGTTACGCCACTATGGTTTGTACTTGAGAGAAGTACCTAATCGTTTCCCCATGGAAACTCTCATGAGTTCTTTTCCGGCAATGGGGGTTGTGTGTGTGTCGTATGCGTTCTGAATTCATATTTGTGCACCCTTTGGAGTGTCAAAGCTGTAGAAAACGGATCTCCAATTAACAAACTGTGGATCTGGAGCGAAAGAATTGAAGGGTCTTCTTTTCTATTTCTCTTTCACTTCTTTCATCTATAACCCTTTTTCCCTTGGTTCCACTAATGAGAGCGAGACACTTGCTGTAGGGTTTTTTGATATACGCATGTGTGTGTCGTATGGATATATGAATTATATTTATATCTGTGAATGTACTTCCATCCATTCATTCGAAATTCGAATGTCGA
The DNA here is from genome assembly GCA_018881525.1 of Meteorus sp. PSUC_FEM 10030008. Classification (NCBI taxonomy): domain Eukaryota; kingdom Metazoa; phylum Arthropoda; class Insecta; order Hymenoptera; family Braconidae; genus Meteorus; species Meteorus sp. PSUC_FEM 10030008. The sequence goes on from JABMBR010004931.1 coordinate 7,897, forward strand.
CGCGTCACGTCAGGTTGATGGGGGTGCTGCACTTTCTCTCTTCACATATGTGTGATGCGAACAGGGTTGGAAAATAATACAAGGCCAGCATACACAGACGATGCAAAGATCTCGAGGTGACGAATGTCCTGTAACAATTAAAAAAAAAAATCACCCTCGTTTGGACGATTGAAGGACTTGGGTACGTACAGTGCAATAATCGGAAAGGGGTGAAATGCAGCAACGAAACAATAAAATCTCTGGTGCTCTTTCGTTTGAGTGCAATCTAAGATTTAGTGAGTGCAGGGTCACGCGCGCACGTTTGTATGGATGTTATGTATTTAAGGGGATGTCTTCTGTTTTTTTTATGTGTGTATGTCAGTTTCTGTGTTTTTACTCATGTGCACTGTGTTTGGCCGTCTGTTGGATTATTCAAGATGTCTTTTGGTAGACGTGTATATACGCGAATGGGGTTGGTATTTTTGTGTACATGTGGCAAGTAGAATGACGCGTGCGTCTCAGGTGCGTGTGTTATCCTTCAGTTATTTTATTTATATCATTTCTTTTTTTCATTCTTTTTGGTTTATTTTTCTTTCCGTCTTTCCGTCAATGCAGACGAATGTTTGCAGAAGCTTTTCTTCTTTTATTCACGTCACTGATGTATACATGACAATGGTGACGCAGCTCGTTAGACGTCGCGACGATTTTATTGAAATTTTTTTCCTCATTGTTAGGATTTCTGTCTGGTGATAAATATTTTAGAGAATTTTATTTATTCATAGATGATATTGTGATTTTTTATTTGTTATGTTTATTTTGTTTATGAATAATGTGTGGAATGTTAGTATGGGCACTTGGTGCACATGTTTGAAGAGAAAGAAAAAATAAAAATAATAAAAATATTTGGAATGATGCGATCTATGCTGAGAAGTTTACTTGCATTGTGCATTGTCTCTGTGTACGGAAATGTGAGCTGGACAAAAGGGCGGATTTAACGCCAACATTTGCATTTCGCGCAAGCGGTAGAAGAGACGCTCATGTGTTGAATCACTTCGTCTTTCTTCTTTTCTTTGACTTTGCTATTATACCGTCTTGCTTTTTTATTTCACGTTTAACTATTTTTTTTTGTTTCTTTTCTTTATCGCACTTTATACGTGAGGAATAAGGAGTAGCTGTATGGAGCGATGTACATCGAGATAAAGCCATGCATGTGAGTCGCCAACAGCCATTTATGGTTTGTGCATGGTGTACAAAGTGGCAGACTGGATGAAATCATGGTAGCACATCATTTTCTATTTTTTACATAACTACAACGACAACAACAACAATAACAGTCACAATGAGAGTATTAATGATGAGGAGAACAATGCATAAATAAATATTTAAGACAATTGAACAAAATGTTGAACAATAATTAGTTCATAGGGTTGATTTATCGTTGAGGAAGTTTGGTATTCATCATCTGAGATTTTTCACAGACTCTACACCAACCCGAAAATTTATCATCAAAATGAGAAATTGACAAAAAATATCAATTAAAATAATTTCTGAAATTCATCCACCAAAAAATTCCAAATTTTTAAATTTAATTATTGCTCGAAGTGAAATCGAAAATGTCAGAGTTTCGTACACGTTCTTCGAGGTCTTTGTATCATCGTTTTTAATATCCAGTACATAATGCATTCAAAGTTTTATATATGTGAACATGAGTATTCGTATTTAACTGTTGCTCATATACATACACTCTTACACGTATCCACATGGCCATTATACAAGACGCGCGTTCAGACTCTCTCCCACACCATATTTGATATAATTAAAGTCCATAAATAAACACAATGGTACAAGGTACCGGGTTCGCAAACGCGCGGGTACATATCTATAGGAACTTGGTAGGTAAGGGCATTCAATGCAAATGTCGGAGGATTCTCTTGGGCCCGCGGAGGATTTTATATACACCAGTAGTATCATTCTCTCAACTGCGCCTACTCTGTTGCTTCTGTATATTTTGTTTTCTTCCAATCGACAGATAGATTGTTTTCTCAATGTATTTCATTCGGCTCCTGCTTATTGAAAACATTTATCGAGTAATAATTCAATAGGGATAGTAAATGTGTGGGTATTCCTGATGTTTTCTAAATAATATTCGCGTAATTGATCATGAGAATTGAATTGTACATGAAAGTCGTTCTGGATTTATAAATTATTCGATAATTGAAGTCTTTATGATTTCTTTCCTGGTATTTTCAATATTTTCTATTTAATTGGAGAATAATTGTGATATTAATTAAAATTAAATTCGGTTTATTGTTTCTCAAGAAGTTGTTGACAATTTCTATCCAAACTATTGACATATAGAAGGATAATCCACTGATGTTCCTCACATTTGAACACACAAGTGCAGTTGCTTATCATACCATTGGCACCATTTAAATCAAAAGCCCTGACAGTAAATGTTTGCATCGTGTGAAACAGAGAGTGAACTTTCAGCATGGGCTCATTTCCCATCGTTCGTTCGCGTATCGAAGCTAATCCTACTTAAGAACTTGGAACGAAACGAGTCGTTAGGAAGGATGCACCATTGCTGCCACTGAGAGAGTAAGCTTTGCGATTAATTAAAGGCCCGTGCGCGGAGTGCACTCAGAAGAACAAGAAAACGAAAAAGACAAGAAGGAGGAGAAAGGAAGGAAAAAGAGTCTGATGCTCGGTTTCCGCACTCCGCACTCCGCGAGCTGATAGTATCATGCTCGTTCTTCCGCGAGCGCGACGCGAAAGCGAAACAGAAGAGTATAAGAAGATTTCTTTTTAATGAAATAAACCTCCAAGGTTTCTTCAACATTTAATGATTCCTTCTTATGCTTTATTTAAACTTTGTCATCTACTTACAGAAAATGTTGATGTAAGACGTTATGATTTTCACTTTCCTCCTTTGAATACTTTCGAAATAAATGCAGACATAGTCAATCATAATTTTAAAATGTAGAAAGTCTATCAGGAAAATTGGGAAAAGCATGCGAAAAGATTTGACTAAGTACAGGCTTTGTATAACATCAATTCAAACAGCCATTACTACCGATTGCAAAGTTCTTGGTATCACGCAGTGGTTCTTTGTGATGGTGGATGGAATACATACAGAAATGTCTGCGGTGAAAGGAGTCGATAATTTTATGGGGACGCGGTCCGAATCATTTCAGATATGATGGTGGAGTTGAAGTCAAGCAGGGACATCAGACGTTTCGCGGTTTGTTCACATCAATGCGTCATGGTTGTATTAGAAGGTTGGAGAAGCGGATGAGAAAAGAGACGGAGAAGTCCAGTGGGATTTGATGATATGGGCAAGTGAGGAGCTTGCAAAGACATTTTCCATCAGAAATGACGACGGCGAATGCTTTGGGTTTGTGTCCGGGACTAAGAATTTCTCAATGACCAATGGGGGATACGTTATGTCAGTGAATGGTACTTCAGCAAGTCTGCTGACATAAATAGAAGTCGAGAGGCGTATGTCTATGTACATTTGAATTTGACTGTGTGGTTACTGTGTCGACAGTAAATATATTGAATGGTGGAAGGAAATGAATAGCATGAGTGTGTGCATAAAGTAAATGTTACTTTTTGGTGGAAAAAATATTTTTCGACGTACCCAGGACATGAGATTGCATTGCAAAAATACTCAGTTTCTTTTATGTTCCTGTACATTCTATCTGAAGTTACTGAAATAATGAAAGAGTTGGATATACCCGACGCTCAATAGTTCCATAAAGGAAAGGAAGTGGAGAAAAAGAAATGGCTGTGTCTTTTTCTTTTCTGTTTGAACATTTGGACAGTTTTATGTTTTCTTCCTGTCGAATTCTTCGTTTTTTTAATTCATTTTTATTCTTTTTATTCTTGTCATGTTTCTCGTCATTTGCATTGTTACATCTGCGAGAGTCAGAAATTAGAATGGAGAGAAAAATTAATATGAGAGTAAAGTGTACAATGTGAAAAGAGAAAATGTGTTGGACCAGGTTTCATGTAAACGTTTGCACAACTCTTTGAAGCACGTCGGTGCATTTAATTCATTTGTATGAATACCTGTGTATATGAAATATCAAGCAAGAGTAGTATACATCACTGCGGAAATCCCGTAACAAAGGGGGAATTATATGCGAAATATTAGTGAGAGATTTTGTGTGATGGTTCAGTGATGGTTGGATAATGGCGGGTAGCTTTTAATTGACTATCGTGATACTACATTTCACCACAATGGAATGACATTTCATCTGCAAATTGATACCCAGCACTTGGTAGATTATGGCGGTGAACAAGTGCAACACAAACCAGCCATTTGAGTGTGTATGAAATCGCTTCATTAGCTCATAATCTGCGCTAATGACTAGTCCAGCTCACTGAAAGCGCTTTTCGATTTTCAAAAAAAAAAAAAAACAAAACTGAATAGAACATTCTTTTCATGTTGCATGAATAGAGTGTTTCGAATCCGATCAGCTATAACATTTCTCTCATTGTTGTGTAGAGAAAAAACACGAACTATTTCACCACGTGAAGGAAATCTTTTTATCATCATCAATGAACCATTGATCGGGGATGTGTGAGATAATCAACGTAATGTCAATCGCGTTCAGTCTTTGTTCAGTGATCTCACTGTATCATTAGACATTATTGAACTTATCTGCTTGGAATGTGTCAGGTCAATTGGCATTGAGAAAATAGCCTTTGTAGGGTAGAACCAACCAACTACAGACATTGGCTCTAAAGTCTGACCTGTATTTGGAGAATCCTATACTGCACCATGAACCAACACGTAATCTTGGTCTAATGTGCGACACGTGACCTGTCCTAGATGTAAAACTGGTGACGAGGGAGAATTCCGAAGGGTTCGTGTGGATACATATTATGTAATACCCTATATGTGTTGGTCTAAGTTGCAAGGAATGGAGGGATGAGTGTTATCTTTGGACAGTTGGTTGCTGCACTGTATGTGTATACATTGAACAATACCCCTGTCACATGTCCTGTCTGGGAAAAGCCCACGTCTGATTTCCAAAGTCATTTAGATGTGCAGACAAGACGATTTGTTTATCAGTACTCCCACAACTAATCGCTTTCGATTCGCACAAATTTATGAACGACTAGGGACATGTTTGATACTTTGTAATGGAAATTTACATTTGGATCTGACTAAGGAAGATGAAATCTTGTTTCCCCTGCATGATGAACTCATGATAAATACAATGGAAAATTGGAGAAGGAATTAGCCAAGGTTGTTGATCTATTTATGTTAGCACAAATTCCATACAATTCATCAGACCAGGATTCTCCAATTGGAACAACAGCATTTCTGGTGTCCATTCGTTAAATTCTGATGAGATTCGATGCCAATCAAGATGTTATCCTATCTTTTCACTTCTGAATTCGTTACGTCCAACAGCAAACGAGAAAATGAATTGGAACAGACTCACCAGGTCGACATTGGAATAAGTCGATACTCGTTCCAGTTTGAACAAGTGTGATATCCCCAATTCAATACACGACAAATGAACTACATACCTGGAACAAATAGAGAAAGAAAACACGTTAAATTAGTGTGAAATTCGATTTAAACTTTAATCATCGTATAATTGGTAATGCTATTTATACTGAATATAATTCGGTAGAATCAGTCCGGTATCGGGAAATTCACTGCGAAGCGTTGTTACGGAAATGAATGAAAAGTTATTTTCCGGTAGACACGAGAAGTGTCTTGGGAATCAAGCGCACACTACTGCCATCAGTATATAGCAATACTAATATCAGCAGCACCACCACCAGTGTACTGAATTCACGTGGAGATCTCTCGGCAATTGCAAGGAGACCGGAAACAGGCGAGAGATCCCAGCACTCACGAGAGATTGAGATCCGGAGTTCGCGAACGCGGGTGCAATTATAGTCGACCCATTTTCCGGACAATAACGAACGAATCGCTAGGTTGGAGCAGCGCCAAATTCACAAGAGTGGTGAGTGAGAAAGAGATGGGAAAATCTCATGGATGTTATAGTGAAGGGTAGATGAGACAAAGTGAGATGAGAGAATATAGTCCTCCATATTCGTATATACCACGTGACAGCAAGGGGGTTTGTTAAAGCCGGCTTAAGTTAGGCAAGGTCGCGAGGACTCGAACTTATTGCGCTTCTAGAGAGAATGAGAGCTTTTTATCTATCTATCTATATATTTCATTCAGAATAAAATGAGCAGCTTCGGGAATTTTGGGATATTGCTTGGCAGAGTTGAGTGGCAATTTTCGTGATGCCTGAGATAGTAAATCTGGATCATCATGAAAAAACAGCAGAAGAAATAGTTTCATTGCTGTATTATTCATTTTGGTTCAACAATAGGACTTATTTGTGTATCATTTGGGCAATGTGAACCAAGTCTAGATGAAACATTTTTGGCTTATTGCAATATGTTGGTATTGTCTGAAGTTTCATTGAGAAAAGTGGAATGCCAACCAGGACCAAGTGTTTCATTTTACCTCTTTCTCTATACTGAATGACATCAAGATTGTCATCGTCTTCACTAGTTCTTTATTTTTCATGTTTGTTTGAACTAATTAAAATATTTTTAGTTATTCTTCTACATATTCATATTCCTGGTGTTGTGATTTGGATCGATTTGTAATGAAAACGTTGTCATATGTGACTCATATTTATGCATAGAGAGATAGAAACAGACGTTTGGTAGAGGAAGGTATCATTAGAAATACTTGAATAATAATTCAACATCTGTCGAATAAATTTACATGGATAGCGAGTGACAGTTGTAGATTATCGCTTTGTAGTGGCTTTTATGATATCGCACTCATCAACTCTATCGCAGTTAATATAACCAATGCCGAGTCTATGATTTCATACACTTGAAATAATAGACCATGCGGAAATACCGGAACACAATTGTAAATAAATTATAGACGTCGAATATATAGAACGAAAATTTTTTAACATCGACAAAATGATTATACGCATGGACACTGTTGAACTGGACACAGTTTCAAAAGACCGATTCCAATATTGATAATATATTCACATATATCGATGTTTGTAACACGTGTGTAAAGCTTTCCACATACACAAGTCGATGAAGCGCGTCTGTTTATAACTATAAATTGCACAACCCGAAGGTATATATGCACAGTATCCACGAAAAGAACTTCCGTCGATCCTCCAGGCGCACAATGGCAATGCAGATCTGATAAGAAAGAATTTTTACACCGGTCAACGACAATATGGAGCACGCTCGATTAAGCCGAGGGCGAGGCATCCACACTATATATAAAAGTAGATGTAGTTGTAGAAGGTACAAATACACTGGGTGAGTCATTTCAAATAACGTCGAATCTGTTCAATTCAGAGAAATATTTTTTAAATAATTATTGTTGCAATAATTTTTCAATTCTCGTGATACACTTCGCAATAATTCGACTTCTGTAACTTTTATAACTTCCATTAATTCCCATTGGAGTGCAACAATTTATTTTCATATTTTTTGTCGCATAGTTGGAGATATTTTGACAAATTGTGTTTCTATTGTTCCATTGGATTTATTAAATTCTTTCTTCTTGTTCATTATTGCAATTGGTACACACTGTATATAGATATATGATAGATAGAAGTGGATATAAAGGAAAGTTAAGCTGAGTGAATTGCCAAGATTTTCGTCAGCTTTCTTTCTTCGCGACAACCCCATATGTATTCATACACGTGTGTTCTTTATATATTTGATATCGCAACGGTGTATCGAGGTGACGCGCACGTTTGCAAGATACCAATCGATATATTATGTTCATATTTATGTACGTCTACTTTCGCCCGTCCTCCATCGATAATGAATCGAACATATATATCATGTTGGGTGTGAAACAAATCTTGGGTACATCAATGAAATATTATTCTTTCCCCTTTCCCATTTGATTTCATTCATTTTTATTTTTCAATGAGTATGAACTTGCAATAATTTTACTTCGTAACAAAATTAATTTTGGTTATAAAGGAGCTTTTGAAATTGTCCCACAATTCGATTGTGAAGCAATTTATTTCATTAATCTTAAATTTTTCCTCCTGTTGGTGATTGGGAAAGCAACGACTGCACAGTGACAAAAGATTATCTAATCAATGATGAATAGCATGGAAGTAAAAAAAAGTTTCTTCTTATATATAACATTTAGAATCATCAATCTTCACGCACGCCAACTGCAAGGACAACGTTCTATGGTTGTTGAAGTGCGTAGGGTGATTGGAAGTAAACAAGAGTTTTATAGCATGGTACACAAACCGACTCGAAAAAAAAGGAATAGACGAAATTCATTAGTGAAGACTGGGTCATTTCCACTCGTATATTCTCACACATATTTTTCTCGTATCCGTAATGATTTTGTTAGCTGTTTATAAATGTTCTTCATTTGTCATTGAATGCTTTTCGACCATTGATAATTTGTCATTGGTATATGACAACGTGTGGCCACATTTTCTTCATTACAACATTCGAGATAAAACGCTGGTTTGATCTTCAACTTTGAAGAATTTTTTTAATGTTTTCTTCAATCATTCATATACACATTCATGAGAACCCGCATGTCTACATTTTTTTCCAAATCTGTAGGGTCATATTGTTCGAATAAATAATTTATGAAAAATTAACTCACCTCTCAAATAGGTCAATAAATGTTTAATTTCATTTGGAGATATAAATACAGACACAGAAGTACCGACAAATAACATTCATACTTGACTTATATTCCACCATATTTGTATAATATATATATACAAGTATTTAAAGGTGTGTATGTACCAACTTGACGTTAAAAAACCGCCTTGATGCTTATTCAAGATCTTAATTAGCCGACCACTCAAGCAGTGTAATTATTTTCCTCGACATTGCATATGTTGAAGTTATGCAGGGTCCAATATACGCATATAAACATAAACGTCAACATTTAAATTCTTTCGAGAGTAAATAGGTACATGTAAAATAACCTCAGTTAACATATGACAAGATGCGGCTTTGCAACAACTTATCGTTCATTTACTCATTGGAATTTTTCTAACTTGACAGAAAATTTTTATCATTGAAACACAAGAAGAGAAAAATAAAATTGCGGATAATAATAATGAATAAATAAACTTGGGATTTTAATGATCGATGATTTCAAGCAATCAAGTGGTGATAAATCAATTGAATTAGAGACCCTTTACGCTCGAGTTGTCGCGATATTATTATTTTAACTTTCGATTTCAACAATATATCGCAACAATCACCAATCGTGATTTGATATTTTTTGTCGTATTATTAAAACTGTTGATTTGATTTACAGACTCCGAACTTTCACTGTATAAACAGCAGGATAAATGTCCAATATATTCAATGTGACTTGAATAATTTTGCATTTGTGAGTTTTTAAAAGCCTGTGATAATAATCGAAGTGTCAAAATAATGCGGAATATCCTTTCTCCAGTGTACCAATATGTATTTTATATACGTGCACAGACACGTTCGCACGCGTCGTGTTGGACCATTGCACACGATTCAAGGAAGAAATTTTACGATGTCAGGTTTATTGGCCTGTCAACCACTTAACTACGTGGACATCGCGACTCGCACAGTCTGTTAATGGATGCCGACGTCTGCGGGATCGAGAAGGGTTTACGAGCGAATCGCGACCCTCAAGGGCGCACTTTCGTTTTCGTTATATTGCGGTATGTTAGATGGAGACAGACAAAATGAAAAGAAAAAATGAGTGAAGCTTTCATAAAGTCTGTATTTTTCCTCTTCAATCGCAGCAATCCCGAATAGATGAAATGGGTACATGAACGTCATAGCTCTTAATTCGCAATTCGTCTACTCTTTCTGGTTTTCATCGTTATTGGATCACTTCCTTCCTTGAACTTCTCCCGTTTCATGTCAAATAAACGCGTCGTTGACGAAAAAAAAAATGGCTTTGTCATTGTCACCGCGAACGATTGGACTTTAAATGCAGAGATTTTTTGTAACATTTGCACATTCAAAATCGTAAAATATAATTGAGCTTCCGTGAGAATATTTTTGCTCGCAACTTCCGTCTTTGTCAATTTCTATTGTATATTCAAACATTAGGCTTCTCTCATTATATTACGACTTGACTTTTCCCCTTGTCTCTTCCTCATATTTTCTGATGTGTTAGTTAACTGTCCAGTGAAATAAAAATCTTCATTTTATGTTCACTGAATTTATTCATATACATTCAACTGAACAAATTGTCATTTATCACAAGCACAAACTACTTTTGTGTCTTCTTTGTCTCTCATTTCATTGTCTAACATTTGAGTCTGTGCAGTTTGGTTAATTTGTCGTCGAGGTCGGAGACACTCCATTGAGCTTCCGCTATTTTATTTTCTCTCACTTCGTTATTTTTAATAGTCTCAATAATTATTAATGATCGATTCATCTTGAGTGTACTCCAATCAAGAACGTTGAAATTTATCGCTGTGGACGTGAAAAAAATTGTCGTTCATGTGAAGAAAAATTGTAATATAAGTTGAAGTGGATTTTCATTCATTTTAAAAGAGAAAAAAATACCAAGGCCACGACATCGAGTGTTCAATCGAACTTGATGCTCTAAAAAAGCGAAGTCATATATCGAAAGTCAGTATATCTATAACTCACGCTACGACAACCACGAGAAAAATTGCAGCATATTATACCTATACATACGAAGCACTATTTTCAATTTGGATCGATAAAGGTCTGATAGCTGAATAACCTTTTAGATACTTCTTTGTCGTTTATTTCCCCGGTAGTCTATTCAAGAAATGAGATAAAGTCGAAGGGAAGACTCGAGAGAGAAATAGTTAGAGCCAAGAGTACAAAAGAAATAAAAATATTGCATTGAAAACGAATAGATTTTCACTATTGGATTTTTGCTGTTAGATTGGCACAATTTTCATTCAAACTAGCAACTGAAAAATATTTATCATTATCAACATTTCTATTGAAATATTATTCAATGACAAAAAATTCAAGAAACTCCGCATAAATGAAAAAATGTGGGCGACAATTGTCGATCAATAAAAAATAAGTGAACTAAAAAATTAAATCCACTCCATCATAATTCATCGCTGAGAAATATAGGGGCATATTGTCATTGTAATCGTTCTGGTTCTCTGAATTGAGTGACACCAGTTATATTTCAATCTTGTCGGTGGCTGTAACGTAGAAATATACAGTGGTTGAAAATAAATACAAACCACAATCGTGAGCGCTTGAAATCAAAGTCCTGGCTTCTGTAATCACGTCACTGTGCACATTCATTTCTATATGGCACCGCCACAATATTTCTCATGTACTTCATTCATCTTATTCCATTTAAGTGTATACCTTATACATTATTTACATGTGAATACATCCAGAACAACTTTCTCAAAGTTTCATTTTCATCCCTTCCAATATTATTTTCCTTTTTCGTCATCACCACAACAACTTTGTGATAGAATTTCACATGTTATGGTATTTTTGCTGGTGACAAATAGTCGGTAAATAAATAGAGTACGCGGTCATTTTATATTGTAAACGTGTTGATACTTGTCGATACAAAATGGCGTGATGAAGGAAGTTTATATGGGACTAAAAGTGTAAATAGTTGCATTATATCGAGAAAGGAACTGGGATGTTGGAGACGAGGGCAAGACTAAAAGCTTCGCTAAAGGACGATAGAAAATATTTGCGGCTATGAGGGCGTGTTCTTTTTTTTTCGCTCAACAGCAAGACTGTACATATATACCGACGGTTTTTATTGGGCTAGTACAAGGTGTGTGTGTGTGTGTGTGTGTGTGTGTGTGTGTGTGTGTG
>JABMBR010004932.1:0-19709 GCA_018881525.1 Meteorus sp. PSUC_FEM 10030008
AAATATATATGTATATGTATATATTATAAACAACATTTATATTATATAAATGCAAAGAAAGTGCAACGTGTGCCATTGTTGTCTGACTTATTATCTGACGCACGCGCGTTCCTGATTTCATAAATAACGATTGTATATGTAAACATTTTAATACACGTCACGATTATCAACTGACTGTGCAGGTTCAAACTTGCAAAAATCGTCAACAAACTCGTCGATAAAGTAGGACAAAAATTATTTCAGTGATTTCAAATATTTCCAGGGTAATTTGAGGGTTTATCTCTCATTTGAGAAACGTTTTGTTTGATATTGTGGTGTACGATGGATTAGACATATAAATGTGTAAATGTGTGACCGCAAATTGTAAGTGGTGGTGCGTAATGGGCGAGGTTCACGCGTGACATTGCCATAAACTACGATCATCCTACACGGCCGCACCTGTCCGACGTCCTGAGGGCAGACAGTGAATTGCAAAATCACGAGATCACGCGAGTTAAACACTGAAATATTGTGTGTGTGTGTGTGTGTGTGTGTGTGCGTGTGTGTGTGTGAGATAGAGATGAAAAGAGAATTTAGAGATGTTAAATGTACAATTTATACAAATGGAAATTTTTTGCAAAATTATTAATATTTGTCCTGCAATTTAATTCCTTCACCCTCTCGCCCTATTTCGAAGGGTTGATTGATTATTTTTGTTTCAATATTGAATTTCATCGAGAGAAAAAAAAAACAAAATTGATGTTGGCAGGTGAAAATTTCGATCGTTCAAATCGTTGCCCTTTGGACAGTTGTCCACTTAAAATTTCATTTATGATAATAAGGCTAATAATAATTATATATTGTTAAAGCTGAGTTGTTAAAACCCTCGATCATCTTCGCACTTTCAATAAACCCCGACCCACAAATACACACACGAAGATATCCTTCGCTTTTTTGCTTCGGAAGGGTCTGAAGAAAATTAGCATTTAAATCTCATCTACAAAATTTCACATTTTTTTCTTCTTCATTTTCTCTTCACCTACAGCTTCATAATTTTTTTGTCAACTCATGAGACTGATGATCTATGAAAATAACAAAAAATTAATAATCTTCCATTTTTTTTAATCATGAATAAATATTAAATTTGATGCCACTGAATAAACTCGGGACAAGAAGTTTCCTCCCCGTTCTACAATTGTCTAACAAACATTTTTAAACTTAATAATATTTATAAACTTGTGAATTTTTTCCCTTATTGTTCATTAGAGTTGAGGGATGTTTCGTTAATGCCTATATACATATGTATGTGCAAGTATAAACTTGTAAATGGTTTGTGCGTTTAGTAATTCCATTACTTGACCGTAGAACTCTACGTAGAGAACACGTTTGGACTTGTTTACTGCACTGAATATCTTCGCAGTCTTCTTGGTGTTGTTGCAGTGATTGTTGTTGTTGTGTAGATGTTATTTATGTGACATGTTCCATTACGTAGTCTTAATTGTTTCCTTTAATGTGTTGTGTAGTGTAGGAATAAATAAAGATGAAGAGCTTTAGTTTATATAAATATTATGAATAATGAATTACAACCAAAAAAAAAAAAAAAAAAACAATACATGGAAAAAATATGAGAAAAAGAAATAAATTGATAAAACTACCATTTTCTACTGTATTTAACTCTCTCACTTATTTATCAACGTTCATAACCTCAAACATATAGAAACGACAATTAACCAAGTAAAAATTTGTTGCGTGCGCGTGCGTGACAATGCAACATAAATCAAAATGTCGTGAGGCGCATTATATATCTATACTTAACGTCAATTGTTGCTCGACCACATTTGGATGGCTGATATCAATGTATTGACCGGTTAACATTTCGATCAACAAAATGCACTGCCACACACAAATATCTTGAAGTATTTCAAAATTATTTCATGAAAAATCAACAAACAATCAGTTAAAAAATGAAAAATTAAAATTTTGATTCAATATTAATCATAGAATATTCGTTTTGTTTTGTGTTTTTTTTTCTGTTGTGATTTTGTGTGGTTGTTGTTAGTTTTTAATGTTTATTTGGTTTACGCACACGCGTGAGTGTTAACGTTTTGCGCGGGGTGTGCGTGGGTTTTCGGATCAGACGCACTCCATTCTCTTGGCGCCACATTCATTCATACTCGTGTGGCATATTGCGAATACACACTTGCATATATTTATATACATGTGTTTATGTTTATTCAAATAAACAAACTGTGAATTATTTCATACTATCCAGCATTTCGTGAACTAAATTGTGAAAAATTTAGACTAAATTTTCTAGAATTAGAAACTAGAAACGAAGTATTCAGCAATTTTTAGTCGAAACTAAAAATTAAACTACCCTAAAAATTAATCATTCCTCCCTAAAAATGACAATTCCAAAAAAAACCACCATAAAAATGCCGAAAATAAAAATATCCCAGCTCAAAACAACACCGCAACTTTTTCCCAACAATAAATTAACAATCGCAAGATTAAAATCGCACATAAACATTTTTTATTTTCATTTCGAATTATTATCATCTTGCACCTACGAAGATTTATACATACACATATATAATTTATTCCACACATATATAATAACTAATAACCGACTACAAGTTCGTACACGTTCCATTGTGTATCATTGTATGAATCAAAAAAATATCAACAATAATAATAAAAATATCAAGTACACATTGATACTGATATCCTCTGTTGTTCTATGTTATGCTCACACATGAGATGATTCACACTTTGAGGATGAAAAAAAAAATGATATATTTATATACATATATATATCTATAAACATATGATGCGACGAAGGTGTCACTGCGCTCTACGAAGATATCGTATATATGCATAACCAAGTCTCATTATATATGTTCATATATATTTATTTCCTTCGCGCCATTCAGGCCCACGTGCCTTTGATCGTATGCGGTACAATATGCTAATTTTTCATGGCATTCAACTCCTCTTACACTTCAATATATGATCCATTATTAATGTATTCCAAGGAAGAAATGAAAATAAAAAAAAACATCAAACCAAAAAATAATGATTTTAATTGTTATTATCAGTGTGATGGAGCGAAATCTAAGAAAATTTAAGTGGATATTTTTTTTTTAGTGATTTTTAGTTTGGGTAATTAGAAAAATTTACTGACAATTTTATAATGACGATGTGTGGAATATTTTAAGCCCACGCGTTTACATAAATACACATTTGTATTCATAAGTTTAGAATATGATGAGAAGTTTATGATGAGGAAAGAAATTTATTGTAATGCGAGGAAATTTTTATTGGTTAAATTTTTTTATCGCTGTTTATATTTCATTAACTAATTTTGCAAGTATCGGTGGATATTTAATTGAAAATTGTAGAAAGATGAATGAAGAGAAATGGATAATTCAATTATTTAAAAATTTGTGCAATTGTTGTTATTGTTAATTATTACGAACGATTTCAAAATGATTTCGTTAGTGAATATTAAACATGCCATTGATTATTATGACATTAGTTAAATAACCATTAATTCTGTTAACAATTGAATTTATTCGATGTCGAGTCATTAGTTTGTTCCTTTTTTATCTTCGTCAATCAATGAACAATAATAATTACGAATAATTAATTGTGAAATAGTAATTAGACGATGGAATATGGGAGATTGTGTGTCACGCGCATCAATATTGCGCACACCCTTCACTTTGATGAAACAATAAAATTATTGACGATAATAATTTATAAATAATTGAGTTCGTCGAATAATATCAGGACTAATTCGATTCTGATTGTCAATCGGTATTTCAATTGTTTATTTAATCAATTGAACAATGAAATGTCGTTGGGTGTTCATTAGTAATTTTAGACAAATCCCCCCACCCCTCTCCCCATTTCCTCCACCAACAAATGTCGAATAATTTACGTGAGTTTAACACACGAACCGCCATCTATTTGACAATCATCTGAACGAATTTTGGAAGATGAGCAATGGAGAAATAGTAAAACAGATTGAAACTGTTGTACCGATTGACAGTACGTGATAATTTCAATCCTGTCAATGCAGATCTCGTACGTACCAGACGGTAAGAAATTATCCGATGAATGACGTCTGTCGATAAAGTAGTTCTCTAAAAAAAAATTCTTTGATAAATTTTGATACACAATTGAGAATATGTGCAGCAAAAATTAGCGAAGATAATTTTTAATGAATCTGAATTTTGACAATAGTTCTAGTATTCGTGGTATCAAAAGCAAAAATAAAATGATGATAGTGAATATTTGCTAATTTCGGTATTTATTTAGTAAAATTAAATTTTCGTTTTCGATCATCGTAAAGTGACTAGATAATGAATATCATCGATACCCAATTTTTTACATAGAAGACAAAAATATCACTATAAAAATAAAATATTTACAATCGCATATATACAACAGTAAATTTACAATTAGTAATAATAAATCATTTACACATAGAATATACAAAATACAAAAAAAAACCCTTGTGACTCTCATGTCGACTATCAACATATTCAAAATATTCACACCAATCATTTATTCAATTATAAAAAAGAAACGCAAATTATTTTCTTCATCAATTCAATTATTCGCCGGAATTATTTCCGATTATTGTCCGTCATGAATTTGTACACTCCCATTTGGCAACATTAAATTTTGACTCGGTTGTACATTAACATATTTATGAATTTCACCATTGTCATCACTATTTGCATGAACAATTTTGGCCCCGTCTATCAACATTTGCAGTCGATCAGCCGTTGACAATAATGGCCAGGAGCTTCCATCTTGTTCATCGTGTTTTATACCAAACAAAAGATTATCGATGTTGTTTTCGTCGGTATTATTTAAGTCAACTAATGGTGAACTTGGTGGGTTATCTGTTCTATTGAATGGCGATGCAGACGCTGATGCTAATGATGATGATCGTTGTTGATTGGGCCATGATAAAGACATGGAAAATTTTCGTATCGCTTCTGGCAATGGCATTTCAAGTTGACCACTGTTTTCCAATTGGACACTTGCAAGTGGTACATCTAAACATGGACCAATTACTCGCGGATTTGTTGCTAGAAATTCAACAATTTCTGGCGCTGTTGGCCGTTTTGTGTATTCGACTGCCCAACATGATCGTATCAGTCCCTCACTGGAAAAATCATGAAAATTTAGACCAGAATATCAGTTTTTCACGGATTTTTAAGAAAATATTAGCTTAAAAATGACAATTTCTAACGAATTGAGCCTAAAACTTTCTTGAAAATTCGGCAGTTTACCTATTTTAGGTCAACCATCGCTTTTTTCGATCATCATCAACTAAAATAACTGAAAAAAAATATGAACGACTGATTTAATTGAACTTACAGTTGTGGTTTGACACCTTTTGGGATATCCAGTGAATTCCCAGCTATGACATGAGCCAAAACTTGATTATTACTCATTCCCTGGAATGGGAAACTGCCGAATGTGACAATTTCATATAACAAAACCCCATAGGACCATACATCAGATGCTGGTGTGAATCTTCCGAGTCCCAAAGACTCTGGTGCCATCCAACGAACGGGCAACATTCCCTTTCGACTGAATTTGTAATAATCATTTTCATACATTGGACGTGTCATACCAAAATCCCCCAATTTCACAACACGTTTAGCATTTACTAAACAATTTCTCGACGCAACATCTCTGCAAAAATATTCGCCATATTTTGTATCTCAATATCGATAATGTGAAATGCAAAAAAAATATTTCAATTTAATACCTGTGGACATATTTTTCTTGCGCTAAATAACTCAAAGCTCTCGCAACATCCAGAGCCATCGCCGTAAGTTTTTTATTTGATATTTCATCAGAATTTTCGTCATTTACTAAATTTCTTCGCTCAAGCAAATAAGTTTTGAGATCACCGTAAAGCATGAATTCCATAACAGTCAAAACCGGTGGTGATTTAATACAAACCCCGAGTAATTTGATAATATTTTTATGATCAAAACGTTTCATAACCTCAACTTCACTTAGAAAATCCAATTTTTCTTCGGTTGAACTTCCGTTTTTGAGTGTTTTCACAGCAACTGCCAACCAGCCTTTTTCTGGGAAAAATGTTTCACCACCGTAAACAGTTCCAAACGCACCTTCGCCTATTTTACGATTAATCACAACACGGTCACGTGGTATTTCCCATTTATCTAGACTGCAAGTTGTCTGTCGTGGATCTAAACCGAATGACTCCATAACTTTTTCATGTTGACGAACCTTTTCGTCATACCTGAGACAGAAAAATCGAAGGAAATTACAAAATTGCTACAAAATCAGTTGTATCGGATGTATAATCAAAGTTCAACTTACTTTCTCTTAACAATAACAAAACCAACAACCAATAATACTCCAATGAATCCCAAACCAATAACATTAGCAATAACAATAGCAACTTCACAACCAACATTTAACAATTCTGATAAACCAGCTAAAACACATCGTTGTGGTGGTTCAGAACCGTCATCAGGAATTTTATTCCACAGCCAAACTATCGCAGATTTATTCAACTCAAATTTACCACCAACAATCTCTCCAGTGATGTCAGAAATGTTTGGGTTGAATTGGCCAATCAATTTCGTTTCATTGTTCATTCGTTGAACAATTTCAACCGCTGAATATCTCGAAGGTCCACCACGGAAATTTATATTCCCCGAAACCTGCAAAAACACAAAATCATCAACAAGTCTGCTAAATTTGTGACAATTTTTCAGAACAGAATGACAAAATTCCGAAATTTCTCAATTTTCATCATTTTTGTTGCTCACCCCATGAAACTTTGTAACGGCAATGATGTCAGTCAATCGATTAACAGTCTGATCAGAATGAAGATCAAAAACGTAACTCTGATTTTCCTTCATCAATTGATCCATTGCAAGAGCATAAATCCACATGGCATCATAAGCGTATCCAGCGTAAGGTGATGGTGGTTGATGGACTTTCTTGCAAACCTTTTCATACCTATCTCGCCATTCACGTACAGTTATACCCTCTTGCATAATTTCATGATCAGGTGCATAATATGCATGTGAGATACCAAAATGTCCGTTTATTGAGTCAATCATTTGTTCTGTCGTGCATGTCACCCTCTTGCCATGTTTATTGAAGTAATTCGTATCGAACCAGTTGGTCTGAAGCCAAAGTGGCAGAAACCAGACATAACCCTAAATAACCAGAAGTTTTTACAATTCACCTTCAATAGCAACACTAAATGGTCAATTTAACATTTTTCCACAACCCTCTGACATCAATTGCAATCATCCTCAACAAACAAAGTCCAATTCTTGACCGAAATCAATGAAATAGTCAAAGTACCAATCAGAGTATTCCTCACAAACAAGTCCATACCTGTTTTGCAGTCATCTGAAGTTTGTAAGCTTCGCACATGACTTGACGAGCAGCAACATCATTAACATCAGCAATAATTATTCTTGCACGATTGTGTTGCAGATCCAATAAATACTGCATCAAAAAAAAAAAAAAAAAACTCCAATAAATCCAAAACAGATTTCTCCCAACCCCATCACCAAACCACTACCAAAAACAGCCAAAAATTATTCACCTGTGTCATTTCATGGCTTTCACGTTCTCTTGGAAATTTAATATTCGCAATGAAATTAATTCCATGATCCCTCAAAAGTTCTTGCATGTACGAAATATATTCCGTATATTTTTGTCCATCTTCAGTTAAAGCTGCCACTCGATGCCATCCAAATTCCAAAAACAATGACAAATACGCGTGTCTGTATTCTTTATTTTCAGCGATGGTTCGAAAGAAATATGGATATCTGACACGATCATTAAATGTTGATCCTTCAGCGCCATAACTGATAATAACCGTTTTGTATAAACGGGAAATGCCCACGACAGGTTCAATCGTGTCTGAACACGCAGGACCCAACACACCAACCAACTTTTCATAATAATCATGAACGATATAGTCAATAAAAGATTTCATAACCATATCAGACTTGCATTGCCCATCACTTGCAATTAACGTTAAATTATAATCTCGTAAGATTGTATTGTTTAAATTGATTGTTTCTTTGGCTAAACGTGCAGCAATAACAATTGATTTAGCTGTATAAGTTGAGCCACTCATTGGAAAAATACCACCAACATACAATTTATTCTTATCATCATTATTTGGCAACCATTTTGTCAATGTATAATTCAAATTGTCTTTCATCCAATCGCAAGCAATTTCATCTTCAGTTTTATTCAATTCAATCAAATAATTATAACGTTCGATTAAATCTTCGTACATTGTTGTGTTAAATTTCGAACGATTTATCGCTTCCCATGCGATTTTTGCGATGGATTCCAACCTGGACCATGCCAATTTGACCAAACGATTGGATTCATAAACGCAATTGTTGATAATGTGATTACTGCCACATCTGGGGAATTCAATAGCGATGAATTCACGTTCATTTGGTATTGTGTTACTCGGTGTCCAATGCAAAATAACAAATGACTTCTCCAATGTCAATTCTTTGTCATTGTTCAAACGTTTGTAATGTTTTCGCAGTAATTCTGTGACAGTTCTGATGTTTGTGCCAATCCAAACAACTTTAACGTACAATTTGTACTGGTCTATGTGATCCTTGATGAAATAAGTGATGTCAGACTCAGCAGCAATCAATAATGCACAAGTTGTTGAATTATTGTTTATGTTATTATCTGATGATTGTTGACAACGATTGGGAATGTACATTCCACTTTGGCAGAATTGTTCTTGGCAATAAAATTGTCCATTTTCTGAATTAATTGTAAAGTTCTTTATGATGTTCAATACGTCATCGGTGACATCAAAACGTGATAACAATTGTGGTTTTTGAAAAATTTGCCAACTGTCATCCGGATGACTCATTTCTGCAGGCACAAACCAGCCAAATCGACCGGGTGACGTCACTGAACCACATTCTTTTACGTCATAGAGATTTAGGAGTTGAATTGTGTCTTCTTGTGGAGGAATCCAGGCCTCCATGTTGATCATCGTCTCAGGGACGCTGGAAAATAATTTAGTCGGTTGTTTTTGTCCGTATTTTTATCCATGGAATGGATTAATTGGAAAAAGAATCAATTTTGATTGTTATTTATGAGAATTATCAGTTGGAATTTTGTAGGAATGGTCCAGTGATTATTGATAGAGTGTCAGGGGCATTAATTTGAGGTTTATTACGTTGTAATTCGTTTTTTTTATCACTCACATTCGACGTCCTGAATATAAAGTTTCAGACATTCTCTCGAAAACCGTTACAGCATCGAACCAGTCGTCTCGTTCGATTAATTTGACATTTGGATAGCCGAGAACTTCAACCAAAAATATTTTCATAATGCGAGAGACCAATCGTTGCGTTGGCCTGCGAGTTAATTCGAATGATATGTCCAATGATTGACCATCCAGATGAACGAAACGTTTGGGATTGACTTCTGAAGGATAAACAGAAAAGATTCAGTTGATTTATTTTTCAACATTTTATGATCGTCCTTTTACCTTCAATCATTGTGAGACACTCGTTGGAATTCGTTATCTTAATTAATTGGACAATGAGCACGAAACCGAGGAACTTTCCAACTCTTCTCATGTTCAATTCCACCTTTTGATGTACAAATAAAAATAAAAATTGTCAACAAGATATTAAATGGTTTATGGTGCTGTAAAATTTTTCGGCACAATTGAAAAAATTCCTGTCCTTCCAAATTACAAACCTGAAAAATGTTCAACTTTGAATTTGTATTTGACATGTTCATCTTTATCACTATAAAATAGGGATAAATAATTTCTGCAACTGTTTTGATCGCATAAATGACTTCATTGTGAATTCATCGAGTTAAATGAATACCAGATGTGACCCAGTAAAAAAGACGAGAGTTGATTATTTATAAACACAATATGAGGCGTGGGACTTAAAAAATTAATAATAGAATGAAATTATCGTGTAAACACATGGAAAAAAAAGATAAATTCAATGGATCGAATTAAATCTTGTACAAATTTTGGATATCTCAATAATTTCATGTAAAGATGATAATTTTCGCTGATAATTTCTGTTGAATAACAAAATTATTCCCCAATGATTTATTAACGTCAATAAAATTGTTAATAGCGAATCAATATGGAGAATGAAAAATTATCAGTATTTTTATTTCCTCATTCTTGTCACGAAATTTACTTTCATCCACCACTGACCTTATTAATTCAACATAAATTTGTCACAATTTATTTTATATTGTGACACATTTTCTCATATCCCATCGTTATCTTATCCAGATTATATTACGCGCATGTATCCACAGCTATTAAATCCGGCCGTTGCCCCGTTGTTAACATGTAAGAACGTGTTTCAACTTGTTTAAGAGGATATGTGGAAGTTTAAATGTATTCGCACATGTTAGGGCGGGTTAAAACGTGTCTGTGCAAGTCTGTACAGGTCGAAACGTGTTTGTGCGAATCTCCGCACGTCTGTTCGTGTTTAATTCGCACATTTTTACATACCAATGAGACTATTTTTAAATTTTTAGTACTCGGAATAGAATGAATTCATCGGGAAGAAAAATTTCCGATGAATAAAATTTTCATTTCAATAAAATTTCGTTAATTTTTGGATATTGTTATGCAAACTGGTTCAGAGTTCATTATATAATACGAATAAATTTCTATTCCTATGAATTAATTGCATAATCAACATAATGTTAAGTTGTTGATTAGTTGAGGAAAATTCAATGTCGATAAGTTGACCTTCATCCATGTGTATATAGATATATATAAATGAATAATTGACGTCATCCGATGATAAAATTTTGATTTATTCTAATGCAAGGTCAGGAGTTCATTTGTAGACATGACAAACGTCGGTATACGAATAGAAAAAGGGCGAACTGATAAACAAATGTCAATGATAAATAAACGACACAAGATTTTACCGTCAACGTGATATATCGAATTTAATTTCCTATTCAAAACTCATAAAATGTGAATGGAAAAAAAAAAAAAATGACGAGGAAAGAAATCCGAAATAATAATTATCCTCACAACTATTTAAATATTCCATCATTGACCAAGGTTATTTTCTAAATTCTCATTTATAATGCGAGAATTTTTTTCTCGTTGCATTACATCGAAATAAATTTCGTGAAGCAACAAAACAGAATGAGGAACAGCGGATAAAAAAGGGAAAAAGGAAATGAATCTTATGAATAAAACATGAAATTGAATAATAATTATATGAATTCGTTATCGGTGTAGACTTGACTCTCTGTTTGTTGATTGGAATGTGTGGCAAACGCAATACACTGACACATGGTGAAGTGAGAGGCAGATAATATTTAAAGGGGAAGTTTATCAGCAAGGTCAACACGTTGACAGAGATCTTGTTCGCGGGTACCAGTTAAAATTCACTTGTTCGATCCTGACATAGATGAATAAGAAAAATGGACAGGGAAGCACCGGAAATTACGCATCAACAAATAATTGATCAAACAAATGAAAATTATCACCTCTACCGCAATCATTTGTATTGTTGAACAAATCGTGGACTGCATGTTGATAACGATCAAACATTGACGTCATGATGAAAATCAGAAAAGAAAACATGAAAAACATCAGACGGAGTGAAAACAAACCCAACACCCATTTCCAATTCATAAAAATATGGAGAAATGGAAAAAACGTGCACGTTGAAACACGTCGAAACCGGCAGAAACACGTCGCAATTGAACATATCCATTGCATAAATTTTCATTGATAAAAAACGTTTGTATTTATGTATTTATACGAACATATACATTGCTTAGCCGATTGAAACACGTGACATTACGAATGACAAACATCTCCTACGCGCATAAACAATCAGCTGATGAATTTACCTCATGACCCAGTGTTGAAACAGGCGCTTAGCCTACTGCCATACACTTTCCCTCTCTTCCTCTTTAACCCTTCTATATCAATTTATTTTTTCCACACTCTTAATCACATGTGCATTATGAGTACACATTGATTACACACACAAACATCTTCACATCTATGTAAACATTTATATGAATAAACTGTTTGTCTATATGTTTACACTATTCGCGTGTTCCAAGAATGTTAAGAAAATATCTCTCGATGATTTAAAATCATCTACAATACACAAACGCGCAATTATTATTCTCAACTGGATCATTTCCACTGTTGTATTATTTACATTCACTCATACATTTATCAGTTCCGAAAGATAAAAAAAAAAAATCTTGAATGTCACAAAACCAAAATATCCACCCCACTATCACTTTATAATTCCAATAACACTTTCATCTATACAGATACAACCCAATTGCCATTTTTTATTTTTAATTTTATTTTTATATTTATTATATCGAGTAATCGCCTCGTCATCCACACATAAATACGCTTATATCGCTGTCGTTGTAGAGAGAATAGAAACAATTCAAAAAATACCACTGAGCCTCAAGTCTGACATTGTACTACATCTACTACTACTACTGCAATTGCCGCAACGTCTCATGCTCGTGTACATATAGACATAGTAGTCAAAGTGCATTCAATAACAGACAAGAGTGTGCTCGATCAGAAACTGCACAGACCGACACACTTTATCTACTAGAATTTGTGACGTAGCAAACAAGTATGAACACGTTGAGCGCCAAGTAGTAACAGACGCCGAACTGCGGACGACACAGACGACGCTACGATGACGAAAAGAGATACGCAACGATACGACAAGTGCTCAACGCGACGGTCAACGTCTGACTGATGATTTTATATTCAAAAATGGAACAGGTGCGACATACAATACAGTTAAGTGAATGTTACACTCGACACATGAGTCATAAGTATTATAATTATAAATGAACATAAACGTGTGCGTTTGTTTACAATAATTTATTAACAGAAAAGTGTAATGTTCATTGGTAATTATGTAATTTCCTTCAATTATATAACAAACAGTTTATGAAGAAATGTCGGTAATGTAGGAATTTTGATTGATCCAAAACTTTGTGGATCTTCTTTGTATTTTATTACTTCAACCTTCACATGGTATTGCGGTTTTATTCAAATTTTCATCACAGGTATTCGATGATACGAGGAATTGAATTAAAATGAGGAGATACGTCGTTATTCCACCGACAATCTGTTGGATAAATGCAAAATATTAATGCGAAGATGGATTGTTTTTATTTTAAGACAAATTTCTTACAGATGTGAGAAGAAGAGCGTTGATCGATAAACCTCTGGCTTTGAAGCAGTTGTCCCGATGTAACAATTGAAGTGAAAATAGTTGCAACTGAAATATCAGATGAAAAATATATTTGAGTGAGAAGTGGAGAATTGACAATAGAGAACGCAATTGTTGAATCTTTCTAATTACCTCCTCAGCAATTTCTCGATCAGTTGTGTCATTCAACATCTGATGAATGAGAACTCCAATTTGTGTTGCTTGTGATGTTGTTCGTTCGCACGCCCACACCATCACAGTTAATTTTATAGCATAATAACTAACTGAAGTAATAAAATACGAATACCAAATCTGTCTATCTAAATTAATTTCAGTCGAGCCGACTAATTGTAAAATATAAAAATAAAGTGAAAAAGTTATTTCAGTGAAGGTTAAAGTGACACTTGCAATTAATTGTAAACTAAATGTTTCATTTAATTGATTAATTAATTCACTGATGTCATTGTGCTCTTTCATAATTAGTTGCAAATCTGTTAAAATTACCGGATTGCATTTGACATGGTAAATTCGACGCAACATGTGGGGCTCATCTCGTTCAACATTGCGTTTCAATTTTATTAATTTCTCAATTATATTCTCAAATAAAATTCCAATAACAAATACACAATCAACATAAAGTGCATCTACTGTATAAACAATTAATGTTGTATACACATCGAGTAATTTGCCAGCAAATATGACAGTTTTACTTGAAAATGTGTTCGGCAGTTGACAAATGAGAAAAAAAAATCCAAATAAATCTTTCACGTGAATTATTCTAGATAAACGTGAATAAAACACTGAAGACAATGACGATGATCTTCTTGCAAAATTATCAAGCAATTGCATACGCGCATTGCAACGAAGATAATTAACAACAACAAATAACCAACCTAAAATTATATAACAATGGCTTTGTAAAGTACCTGGCACACTGTCGTATCGCAACTCATAAGAAACATCCATGTGATACAGAATAAAACCCATGAAAAAAGTATAAACAATTACTGTAAATATTGATATTGCGTAACCTACTCTTGAAGATACAAATTTGTTTGAAATAATTCGATAAGGAAAGAAGCCGAGGAGTTTTAAAAATGAAAAACATGGGTACATCAACGAAAAATAATTCGTTGCACGAAATAACGTCCATTTCAATTTACGTTTCTTGATGAATAATTTCTCGACAATTTTCTTTTTCCTCACAACATTTAGATCCTTCATTATTCCACATTATTCATTATCGACTGAATTGTTGCAACTATTTTACAATAAAATGCAAGAAAAAGAGTGGAAAAAAAACGGGAACAACAATTACTGCGTTATTAATTAACATGAGTGCTGTGCAATCCAATGTCATCGCGTATAAATAAATAATCAACACCACAGTCGTTTGTCGTTACAATTCACAAACACGAATGCAAAATTGCATTAAATAATTGATGAATCCTTGCAAATGTTCAGGGAGCAATTGAAACTTCATTAAAAAAAATTAATCGATCGCACTGTTGTGATAATCGACTTATCTTTACATTTTATTTAATTTTTTATAAAACTTTATGCATTTCATGAACACACGTCAGTCGATTTCTCACACGCACTGTGTTGATTTATTTATTTGAAATAAAATAACAATCACTGATCACGAAAATGCACAATTGCATGAAATTCTGCAAGAAGAAAATGTCGATATTGAAAAAAATCGACAGATTTAGATTCAATTTGTTGATTTTCAAAATGAAAATCACAATTTTCAGATTTTTTGGATTGGCACCTTTCAAATTAATCGTCAATCATGGGAAAACTGTAAAATTTGGAAATAGAAACAAAAGAATTGTAGAGTTCATTCCTTCGTATTTAATGGTCGGTTATAATTTAACACTAAGTCTTTGTATTGTTGCTATTGTTGTTGTGTCTTCAGTAGCAAGAGTTGGAAGAAATTCACCGGACAATTTGCCATTATCGAATGATCTTGAATTATTATTAATGTTCAGTGGAAATGGAATATTAATTTATGTTTTATTATTTATCCTACTCCGTCATCGTTTACTAATCAAAATGGCGAACAATTTGATGGATATCGACAAAGCAATGGAAAGTTTCGAGAAAATTTATACAACAAACAACGAACATTCTTGCTCGACGATTTTCTTCATTCTCAATTTAATTTTCTCTGTTTCACATTCTTGTGATTCGCTTTCTGAATCGCAATTATTCATTATATTTCCTTTGTTTATATTGCACAGTATCATACTGAGTTTCTTCCTTTTGCAATACGGGATGGTGTTGTTATTAATTGAAAAACGATTTGTGAGTTTGAATGGCGCATTTGAAAAGTTACTGAATTTATCAGACGAACTCTCGTGTCATGACTGCGACACGATCGTTGAAATTGTTGCATTGAAACGTGGACATTTTCTTTTGTGTGATTTGTGTAACGACGTTGCTAATTTTTATTCATCTGGGACATTGTTTATAACAAGATATTTTATTGCTTCAATAACTTATGGATTTTATCACTACATTATGTTGTTTGTTCAACCTGAATTGTATCCAGCGAGTACTTTGATTTATTTCAGAATAACAGCGTGGTTGATGATTGAGTTTATTCCTATCTGTTTATTGGCTATTGCTGCAAGTAGAACAATAATACAGGTTGGATTTTATGGAAAAATCAATAATTTCGTATGTGAAATAATGAAAAATAAAGTGCTATGGATGAAAATAATTGAAGAGAATTTTTTTACAGATGAAAAAAGTTGTTCACATTGTGCAAAAAATTGTAAACAAATGTTCACTGAGTCCCGAGATTTATATTGAGGCAAAAATTCTTTAAGCGATTTCGTTAACTAATTTCCTTTGTTCTGAAGAAAAAAAAAGTTGCAATGTCGTTTATAAATTTTTTATCATTCCAGCTCGAGCATTTTTCACTCGAATTGTTGCACAATAATTTCGAATTTACCACTTACGATGTCATACCGGTCAATAGCACAATTCTACACTCAGTAAGTTGACTGGTAATTTAAATGAAACAAAATTTGATTGTTCGGTTTCATCCAACAGATTTTGGGGACAGTGGTGACGTATTTGTTAATATTTATTCAATTCCAACTGGATGATTTGCAAGAAGTAACGACAAATCGCAATCGCAATTGAATCCCGATGGAAAACTGTACGAGAGTCGACGCGTATCCGCAAAAGTCCGTTACAACAGGCGCGCAAACAAGTTCATTCCTGCAAGAAACGACGATCGCCTCATCAATTCCCACGCACAAATGGAATTAAACTGGACATTTATCAAACCGATCATTCCAATTCTATTCCACTTATCTTCTCTCAATTATGCTAAGTGACTTCACACCAATGTCACAACAATAATAAACAAATGTTCACTCTTACAATCGAATAAATTTCATGTCAACTATTAAAACGAGTGTTGCAATCGTCACCTCAACAGTTTGCACAAAACATTCACAATTGATCAACCAAAACATCTCGAAGTGTAGAGAAATTCATGAACAAAATGGCAATCACTGACATTTATTTCCAAAAACAAAATTACTTCCCCAAAACCAAAGTAAACAATCAGAATTTATTCATCATCAAATTTAAATTGTTAATCTTTGGTTTAATCGGATTAGCACCGTTCACATTACAAATTGATACAACAAACGTTCGCAATCGCGACATTGGGAAAAAACCAACACTAAAATTCGTCCGATCGTATTTAATGTCAGGTTGTAATTTATCAATTATTATTTTTATAATAATTGCAAATGTTTTATATTTACCGAGTTTATTACGAGAAAATGCTGAAGACGATTCAGCGTTAACCAAATCGGTCGAGTTACATTTAACATTGAGTGGTAATTTTACACTAATATTTCTATTGTTTATATTTTTATTTCGCTATCGAACGATGATAAAATTGTCAAATAAATTGATAGACGTTGACATGACTTTGGAAAAATTACGTGAAAATTATGAACTGGAGACTGGAAAATTACGTTTGATATTGATCTTTAGTTTGAACACATTTTTTTGTTTATTGCACATTGTTGACGCGTTATTTGGCTACGATTCGTTGATGCTCATTTCAATCCAACTGCTCCATCGAATAATTTTCAGTTTCTTTATTTTACAATACGTCATTGTGTTGTCATTAATTGAAAAACGATTCAAGAGTTTGAACAATTCATTTCTAAAATTATCGAAGTTGTCAGATGATTTGAATTATTGCGATGAAAATGACAAACCTAAAGTGACAATTAATCGAATGATGGTCGTTGAAGTGATCGCTTTAAAACGTTCGCACACAGTTTTGTGTGGGATGTGTAACAGCATTGCTAATTTTTATTCAATTGGGATATTGTTTATAATAAGCTATTCCACTGCATCTATTATTTATGGATGTTATCACATCATTATGCCATTTGTCAGACCAAGATCTTACCCACAAGATTTGTTGAGACGTCTCAGATTAATTTTGTGGTTGATAATTGAACTTTTTCCTATTTTTTCGTTGGCTATTTGTGCTAATAAAACAATTCGTAAGGTGAGTTTGATATTTCCCCTTTGTTTTAAACAATGCAAAATTCTAGTTGAAAATAATTGTCCCAATTTGTTTATAACAATTGGGGATTCGTGTCGTTTTGGATGATCATAAATGTTTGTTCGTTTAATAATTTTTTTAGTGATTGTTGTTAATTTCCCATTCTTCAATTATTTACTGCAGATGAAAAAGACAACGCATATTATTCATAAAATATTGAGCTTGTGCAATGTGAGTCCAGAAGTAAATGCAGAGGTGAGAACAAATTTGTCCCTCATCAATTCAATTTTTATCTCTGCAGTGAATTGTGACGTAATCATTTTAATTGTTCTCCTTTCAAGCTCAAACATTTTCTATTGGAATTACCGCACAATGATTACGAATTCTCTGCCTACAATGTAATTAGTGTGGACAGTACAATAATACGATCGGTAAATAGATAAAATATTTTAATAGAGACTAATTTCGTGGATTTTGTCGAAATATTTCATCAAATTCTCCTATTTCTTTACAGATTTTCAGTTCAGTTGTGTCCAATTTAATAATTTTCATCCAATTCCAATTGGACGGGTTGAAAAGAGCAGCAGAGAATGAAAGACATAACCAACTAGCGGAATGAATTCCGTTTTCGTTATTTCGGAGAAAATTCAGACTCTGGATCGATTCTCGATGTCGCTCCAGAATTTATTGACATGGCTACATCGATTTTAAGCGAACTATTACACCAATATAAAAAATGAAAATATAATCAGAATTAGGAGAGATGGCGGTATAGTCCTAACTAGAATTGTCAACTTATGATTATTCAAAATGGGGGAAATAGTCACGTTAATAAAAAAGAGTATTCTGCAGTCCATTTTCTTATATTTCGAACAACATTCAACACGATAAATTTACACATCTGATAAATTAAGAAATATTCAATAAATTGCATTCACTTCCCCATCGATTGCAGCAATAATATCAAATAAGTCAAGGTCATACGGGCGATCTGTGCAAGTAAGAATATGAGATTCATTATTGATAAATGAATAGATAGAGAAGCGAATTTCATTGGAAAACTTACAGAACCCAAGAGAGAACAGTCGATAACAAACACACCACAAGCATCAAAATTAACATCACAATGTAACAATTCGAGTGTAAATTGCTCCAACTGATAAACAAAAAGATTAATAACCACAAATTCTTCACGCGTTTTACCTGAAAAATTCACCTCCCATTCTACATCTTGATCTGCCAATCTTGCATTGATCAATTTGTTTATTCCACCAGCAGTCATTCTCATCTAAAGGGAATTAGTTTGATTAATGAAAAATTATCAAGAGGAAAAATGTTTATGTTGATACTCACAGCACTGACAACTCCATTGGCATAAATAGAGATAGCAGCGATAACAATAACCGATTCGACGAGTAATAACAACTCTTCTAATGTCGCAGTTGTAAAATCGTTCTGTCTTTTCACATCAACAAATGGCACAACAACTAAATACATATAATAAACAATAACACCCGAGAAATAAGTGATGGAAAACAAAATGGAAGTTCCATAAAATGTTGAAAGACGCGACGAAATGTTGACGAGAGTTCGATGGCCGCGTCTCAGCATTTTCACGTTATTCAAAACGGTTTGGCCGTTGGCTTTGCGTGTCTGAACAAGTATACGCATCTGAAGTTCGCTGTGATTGGTGTAAATGTCAATCATCGCGCGATTTAATGATTCGAAACGTTTTTTTATCACACCCAAACACAAAGAATATTGAAGAACGTGTAAACCGATCGCGATGCTGTTCAGCGAATCAATAACAGCGATATTGATTCCAAATGTTAAACAATTAACGATCAATGTTGATGAGCTCAGAGTAATGAAAAGGAAAAAGAGAAAAT
>JABMBR010004933.1:0-19701 GCA_018881525.1 Meteorus sp. PSUC_FEM 10030008
TGCACACACACACACACACACACACACACACACACACACACACACACACACCCATTTCTTTTGGGTAAATTTCAAGGGCGAGGCCGTATATATCTTATGACCAAGACTTAAAAGATAGCCAAGTGCGGTCCCGGATTCTTGGATAAGCTGGAAACAAGTTTTGTGTGAAAAGTAATGAGTTCCTTTCTCAGAATTTGAGTTTAACTCTCTCTATATATATTTAGGTGTAAGGATAATAATAAAGAGAGAAACATTTGTGTGTGACTGATGATGAGAGAGAAAAATGACGTACATATAAATGTTGTGTGTTAGGTATTTTTCAAAGAACTCGTAATACCAGTGGCCCCATACACAATTGCCCTGTCTGTTATGTGTATCCATTATCTCGTTGAGGAAGAGAACAACGAAAGGGACAGGAAAAAAAAAACACAAGAAGAAATGTGAGAGGAGGAAGTGGAAGGGAGAATAAGGAGAAAAAATGTGAGGTGAAGTAAAGACGAGAGAACAACGGGAGTATGAGGGAAGGAATTGTGGGATATAGAAGAGAAAGAAGTTGAGAATAAAAACATTTCAGAGCATTCGCACATTTTAGTGTTGGTACAAGACGTCAGGGTAATAAAATATCTTTTTTTCTCCTCTCCAACGTCATTCATATTTAATAAGGAGAGTTTATTTGAATTGGTATTGAATAATGGTGAAAGATGTTTGCATCATTCGTCGTCTGTTTAACCGAGTGAAATATTGTACTGAAATGTGTTGAATAAAAACCAAAATTTCTACGTTGAATTAACAATTGAAATTGGCACAATTTTGAAAATCAATGAGAAACAAATTATTTCGTCTTGAAACAAAACTTACAAATGAAATATTCAGTGAAATTCACATAAACACATACGTATACACATGAGGAAGGAGAAGAAAAAAAAATAAAAAGAGGATTAGACATTTTAAATAGAACCAGGAGGATAAAGAGAATGAAATACCACAGAAACGTAGTCTTGGCTGTATCTCCACACCAACAATCAAATTCGCGCATCTGAACATGCACACACTTACTCACATATATATATAATGCAATCGGGGATTCCAAAGTGACCACGCTATGAGGGAAGTCGTGTGGTTTTACCACGGTCACCGTGGTTGCGGCAGCAAATTGAGATAGTTCGCAAACCGCCAGCCGCATTGACCCAAACTGGCAACGCGGTGTGGTGCGGTAGTGGCTTTCAGGAAAAGCCTATGCCTCTGTGCTGTACTGCTCATCGTATAACACTACCAACCATTTCTGCCCACACACCAAGTTACGATTTTGTATCATCATTTTATCACAACACACATTCATTTTTCATTACTCAACATGACAAAATCATCATCGACAAGGCGAATTAATTTCCCAATTGCTGACAACTTCCTTCGTATCTTCTTCCTCATAAATTATTCACTAAAAACTATTAAATTATTCATATTCAAACAAATATTCTTACAATCTCACCAGAATTATTCAGGTTGTCACAACACAAAATTTAATTCATAATTTTTCATTAAAAATTTTTTTAAGACGTTTATATTCAATTGTTTGTCATTATGATTATCACAGAGAACAATTAAAAAAATCCAACAGTGTGAACAATATAAGTTTGATAAGTCTTCGTAGAATTGTATTTACTCAAGCTGTGATTGATCAATAAATCATTCAGTAAAATATCTCACAAGCGGAATAAAATAAACGTCATAACACAACAAACTGATAGCAAAACTGACCGAGACTACTCGACAAATAACCAAACAAATATTCACAATTTTACACACACTTTTGCATCACCTAAATATACCAGAACAACAACTACAGAATATTCTCAAATCAAAGAGAAAAAAATTCTACACAAATATCAAACATAATCATTTAAAATACGACTGAATTCCATTCTTTTTATCGCTCACACTCTCACACTGAAGTGATAAAATGTCAAGAATGTCGTTGTCAGTAATAAAAATATCTACATATATGTGCAATGATTACAATAAATGCAACACGAGCGGATGCGTGTCAGCAGAAAATAAATTGAAACGGCAAAGAAAAAAAGTAGAAAATAAAATGACGAGGGAAAAAAAATAAAGCGGTAAAATAAAAGACTCAATAATGGAATTTATATAGCTCTTATCAACATATTTTATTTGAAATACAAATACATATAAACTTAATGAATAAGAATATTATGAATACATAATTAAAGAGATGTGTAAATACATAATGCGCGTGTGTGAGTTGTGTGTGTTGGCAAATGTGCACTGAAGTTGGGTAAATTATTATGGCCCGGTTGGCTCTCACTAAAATCCGATGATATTCACGTGAATATTTTGTTGTCTGGCGCATCAGGGCACCACCATCACATTACACCAATTCATAAAGTAAAGATTGGTGAGCTGTGGAAATGAACGAAGAGGAGGAAGAACAACAAAGGACACAAGAGAGTAAGAGAGCAAGCAATATGTAGGTATATATTTGTTTTTGAGTGTCCGCATACGCGCATGTTTGTTCTTGATTTCATTGTTTGACGAGACGAACACTCACGAATAGAAATACAGACCAAATATATGTTGAGTTAATGTAAACTTCTCATTATAACGAATATGCTTACGAAAATTATGCTGCTGTTATATCAATCGGTACTTTATCATTTATGTTATTCATATCACATGAAATTTCTACATTTTTTACTCATAGACGACTCTTATCTCTGTTTCATTTTTATTTTTTTCAATGTTAGGAATAGATTTTCGACATTTGTTACATCAACACGAATATTGAATTCCGTATAAATTTGAATTCTTGTTAATAATATTAAAGATGCTAACGATGTTTATATTTGTATCGAGAAATTTCTAGGTGAAAACCTTTTTTTTTTTTCGTTCGTCTTATCCGTTATTAAAATGATCTCTTCTTATTCGGAATTCTCAAAAAACCGTTAAAAACCTTTCAACCATCTCTCTACTTCTAAATACATCAATAA
Source organism: Meteorus sp. PSUC_FEM 10030008 (assembly GCA_018881525.1). Classification (NCBI taxonomy): domain Eukaryota; kingdom Metazoa; phylum Arthropoda; class Insecta; order Hymenoptera; family Braconidae; genus Meteorus; species Meteorus sp. PSUC_FEM 10030008. The sequence goes on from JABMBR010004933.1 coordinate 3,009, forward strand.
ACATTCTCATTTACGTCCATCCGAACGCATTCTGTTATTAAAATAACATAAGAATGAGTTCATCAATATTCAATACGAAAGAAGACCCGAAAACAAAAGAAATTCTAGAGGTTCCGTTAGAACATAGACAATTTGTATTCAAAATTCACCCTGACAATAGAAAATGTATTTCTATTGAAATCGCAATTAAATGTCTTATGACCGAGAGAAACTGAAGAATTGTCTAGAATTTCTTGTGTGATAATTACCACTTTAATGGTTAATGCAAATTACCTCGGTACAATTCGAATTATATTGAGGATGAAGGTGCAGGTAAAGAGATGAAAATAGATAAATGAATGAAGATTGAACCTGTATATATAAGTGAATGTGGACAGTTCGAAAATAAACAAAAGGAAAAGGGCAAGAGAGGAATTAGTGCAATGAAAATGTCCATTAAATTTTCCTCATCATCATTATCATTATTTGTCATCTACTTTTTTTTTTCTTTCTCTTTTCTTACTGACGGGTCACTATAATTCCAATATTCGTTCACGATGAAATCTATCTCCGATGAATCACCATTGAATATAAAAAGAGAATAAATTAAATTGGCATTTTCTCTAATGACTCGTCGCAAACGATGTGAAATAAACAAGCAACCTGCAATGTTATAAATAATTGTTTAGTCATTATTACGAATTGAAATTATGACATGTGCAGGCAACATTGAAAGTCCAATATTATTGTTAATTCCAAGTAAGCCAGGCATGAAATAATTCATCATTATAATTTGCAACCCGTTGCAATTGTTCATGATATCTGTTTATCAGTATTGAAATTAACAATCAAAGGAATAATTATCACGTTCTTTCTGAATCAATTAATTGTTTATCAAATGATAATTGGTACAGTGGAAAAAAAATCTTGCACAATGATCCCCAGTTGGAAAATAACAAGAATCCAATTCTATTAATTCCAAAGCCGAATTAACTGAGCATGTCAACATCAATTGCAATTAAATCATCATGAAAAAATAATAAAATATTCATCATGATAGAAAATTACCAGAATTCAATCCAGTATGCATCGATAAATCAAAATAAATATCAACAAATGCGAAGAAACAAACAATTTTTAATTATGATATATTGTTAAAAAATGTCCCAACACTTTTCCTTCTCCAAACAAAATTGGGGTAATATTTTTTTTTAGAGATAATAAATATGCGATGGGAAATCTCAAAGGAGTGGAGATGGTTTATTAGATGTGAAGAGAGAGTGAGGTTAAGGGAAGGAATGGATACGAATGGTTTTGTATAAAGTAACACCAGAAGTGAAAGGAAACAAACGAGTGAACAACTACCTGCCAAAAGTTGGAACTGTCTAGAATTAGCCAGTGATACTCAGTCACAATGGCAATATCTAACTGCAAGATGACCTCCAAAGTGAACCACAGTAGAAACCTCTCCTGTTCATTGTTAAATGAAGAATAGAATTGATGGTATGTTCTGCGAAAGGTGAAGCAAAGCGAATCTAACAACTAGTTGTCAAAGGCTCTAACTATTTCTATTATATTGTCCATCCCACGTGCCTTTCTCCATTTTACTTCTCTTCACTCGTCTTTTCATTTTCATTTCAATTTCTTTCTTGTTCCATTCCACGGCCCTCCCTTCGTTCAGCCCTTCTTCACCTTCCAGTCTATCACAATAAAACCATCGACAATTTTTTTACTTTATCACAATTAACCAGAGATTCAAAATTTTTAATCATCATTCAACAAATTTCTTAATTGAAACGATAAAAATATTATTTCGTCTTTCCAATTCAAAATACGTGATAATCAATTCATCCCAAACACTCACTATCGTAAAAAAAATTATCTCTAAATTTTAATCACCCTAAAATGTACCTGAAAAATTCTCAATTGAAAATTGATAAATCACTTGTACAAATTGAAATTCTCCGATGTTCATTTATTCATGAATAATACAACGCTCTTAACAGAGCCATTTCAATTCCAAATCACAATTTACACAACACCTGTATTAATTATCAGCAATAAAATAGAAAATAAAAAAAGATGCTCTGAAATGGAAAAAAAGAAAAAAAAACATTGTCAATGCGTCGTAAAATTCAAACTCTGTAATATTCATTTTTCAAAGACGAATTATCGAACAATGAAACATTTGTCGATGACTTATCGAACAACCGTTAAATATCTACGTTCAATCTAATTGCGCGTGTTTTATCACTCAACAACTGTGTTCACACATTAAATTCTCATCTACAGTGTATCACTTATGACATTCCTCTTATTTTTCTCTATCTCTCACCCTCCTCCCCGACCAAACACCTCTCCATCATCGTCCACGAGTCATAAATGCGTACACACAGTAAATTCGTAACATATCTATACATTATTAATATTTATACAGCCTGTCAATGAAAATGAACCACAAGAATTACGCATCTTTTTCACACAAATTTTATCTCCAGAACCATATTGAAATACATTCAACACAATAAGATAGACACAATCTATATCCCGAGCTACACATCAAATGAAAGATGAGTTGGATATGAGCGTGAGATAATCATCATGACAATAAAGAAATGAGAAAAAAATATGAATAAAATGGCAACAGCGATAAATTAATTTATAATAATTCTTACGCCCTTCATCATTTTATTTTTACATCGTTCACATTCAATGTATCGATATTAATCTTTTCCGGAATTTTTTTTTCACATATAAGAAAAAAAAAATATATGATAAATTAATGCCAAATCGAGTATGCATGAAATGTAATAAAATAGAATGAGGAAAAAAAAGTTATCACATATACGAATAAGTGCCAACTAAATTCTGTCTACCTCTTCCATTCTCTTTCACTTTATAATCTTTCATAACAATCTCGTCAAGCTATAGTCACTGAATACACACACACACACACGCGCGCATTCTCATTTATTTATATATCTAGAAAAGTAGAGTTTATTTAACTTACTCAAGAACGTATCAGATATGAACAATGTACTGCGCAAGTGTTATCTCAAGGGGCATATCGGAAGTGAGATTAGAAATGGGAAATATAAATTTTAGTTACCACTACCATCACCACACAACTATTTCACCCGATAGATAATTTTTGTGTACAAACACCAATGGAAAAAAAGGCGGAGAATGAAAAATAAAATGAACAAATGACTAACATATTAATAATCATGATAAAATATGCGTATCTATCATAAAGCAATATGATATTAAGAAGGGCAACTAAAGATGGCGTCATCGCGCTGGGCATAAAAGTGTCGCACCCGTACTGGATCCAGTCGGCCCGCTCTGATCTGTCTGATGTTTTTTATCACGTTAAAGCTGGTGATGTGCAGCATGGTGTCCAACACCGCTGTCCACCGCCAACCGTCGCTCCGCTCTTCCACTCAAAACTTTTCCCCCCTACGAAGACATCAAATCCATAATGGAATAGGCTATCCCATAGAACCGCCCAAACCGCATGAATATCTGGATACTGGATGTGGGCTAGGTGATGGCGCTCTATTGCATGCATCACCACGGCGATCGAACTTTTACTCTGTTGCTGGTCAAATCCACCCTGATCTAAGGGTAACTTCCAACCTCGTTCGTCACGTAGAGATATGCAAAGATATGTGCTTGTATCTCCGGCGCGCCATGCTCTGCAAGATCTTCGCCTCCACAGTCTGCCCAACTGCTTTGTCCAACTCTAAAACGGTTGGCTGCTCTGTCCCTTTCGCCATCCCGGTTGAGTAACCGAGCATTCTTCCTTGGACACCGCTCCCTGATCTTTGAAGTTCCATTCCTGCCTCATCGGTTGCGCTGTCGTTAGCTTTGTAGCCTGTAACGCTTTTTCCAATGCTTCGACGTTTTCTTGCTGAGCGCCCATGTGTGCCGAGGTGCTCGTCTTGACGTTTTTTGGCTTGAATATATCTGGAGGGAATCCAATGGGCCGATTTAGGTAATGCTGCTGGATGCCAAAGCGTCCCACACTCTCGAATCCAGCATACCGGATCGTCCGATCCTGAAGGTTATGCATTCCACCCATTATATTCCATGTTGATGCAGGGACGACTATGGTTTTCAGAATGTCGATGGCATAGTCTTTAACGCAAGTGGCTAATCCCCAACCCCACTCGTCCAGCGGTGGTTGACCGATGGAATTTATTGTCTGCCAACCCAAGTTATATGTCAGGATGCCCCCCCTGCTACTATCCACGACCCAATTTAATGCCTGAAGCTTCTTATTGCACGGGTGTCCCCGGTACAGGAGGCCCCACCTGGTTGCCTGCAGGTCCAGTCTATTAAGCGCCTGCTCCAGCATCATATTGGGGTTTCCATCACCGACCTGGACATAATAATCGCTGCACCACTTGTAAGGCTGATATTCACGCTTGTAAAGTGATTCTTCCGCGCGACCATTGCCTGCGATGTTAATAGCAGACCACTCTGTCGTGATTCGATCACGACGCCAAGATGACAATGTACGGAATCCCGTCTTGGTTGGTGCCCCGTCGACAACATGCCAGTTCACACCCCAGCTCCAATCGACATAAGGTGTAATAAACATCTCGGCAAACCACTTCGCTGTCGCACCAGGGGTTTCGTTCGTATAACCTATAAGCGAAGGCCAATAATGAGCCGTCATGACATCCTGCTTGGGGTAGGCTATGGAATCTAGTAGAGCGGTAGATCTCTTCCAGTCCTCCCACGCTAACCTGAGAAAGCGTGCCCTGTTTAACCTGTCCCACCCTCCCCCGGACAGGCGGCGTGCTACGCGAATTGGGTCCTCGACATTCTCAGTGTCGTACTTCAAAAATCCTAAGCCCAATCCCACAGTGACCGCATTGCTCCAGCCACCCAAATATATGACTGGGTTGTTGACTGCCTTCACTCTTGGCCCATAGCGCCAATCGAGTGATGACACCGCCCCCGCTGCACCGTATGCCTCATACATATCTGGGTTGAAATCCGCTGTTGGTACTAGATCCATGGCTTCCAGAATATGTTGGGGCGCGCCGACGTATCTCGGGTCCGCGCCCTCTTCGACCTGCACTCCCTCCACCCGTGCATGCCAGCGGACAAGCAAGGCGTTTGATATTGAATTAATTTCCAGCCAGTTGATGCCTGACTTGAAATATGATTGAGTGTACCGCGAGTATGCCTCTCGCAATGATGTCGGGCTGTTTAGCATCCTAATTACCATATTCTGTATCATCTGGTCTAACTGGTGCACTATAATCTCGTCCGGATTCTCGATGATCATCCTGGGGTCTGTTATCTGTACGGGAAACTGGTGGCCCGCTATAGTCACTGTAATCGGAATTTGTGTGGGCACAACGAATATCACTCCCGTTGCGAGAGTCTTTATGTCAACCAGACTCGCTGTACGGACGAATATTTCACGTCTAACGTTCCCTGGGTCGACGATTGTGGCCATCTCATACGTATCGGAAACCCACGCCAAGGGATAAGTGAGATGGGATGCGATCCATGTATCCTGACCCTCACATTCATAAAACGCATTATTGGCCAGTGTAATTACGATGGTACGAGAATTGTGGAGATTCCAGTATACGGGATCGTCCCGAGGTCCGGTTGGGATCTCCCCTCTATTCTGCAAGGCAAACTCGTACAGGTCATGTGTTATAAAAATCCCCTCATACGTCCAGTCGCCAATCTGGTTAAGAGTGAATATCTGTCGTTCTGGAGGCTTCAAACTACACATGGCGTACTCAACGCCAGAGGGTTGCATATGACGGATCTCCCTTAATTCATCGTAGAGGTCTATCTTCAGAGCAAAACTTCTGTAGTCCACCCTTTCGTTCTTACACGTGTTGAACAAGGCTGCTGTGAATGGACGAGCGGGTGGAAACCAATAGCGATCAATATCTACTAGTTCGAATTCGATCTCCTCTAGAATTGTAGGTGCTGGTTCCTCACAAAGTTTCAACATCTGCATAAGCGATGGATCGGGCACAAGAGTGCCACGATGATGATTGTTACGATACCCTACGGCTATCCACCTCATTTGATCAGCCTTGGCGTTGAACCGCTCTACCATACTTGGGCAACAATGGCCCATAGGAGGGCCTACTCCACGTGGCCTAACTGTCATGGTCGTGATTGTGTGTGAGATGCCATCTTTGAGTGTTTCCTCCGTCCTCCGCTCTTTGGTTTGCCTTCCAGTGGCGGTCTTCGGTCTCCGCCATAGTGATTTCTCAATACTCGTCGCGTATCTCTTCTCAGCAACAACTCTGCTGTCGTCACTTGGTTTTCCAGTGAGAGTAATGTTATTCGTCGATGGTACTGGACTACTAGTGCCCTCAGGTGGGTGGTCAATTCCCGTCTTTCCGGAACTATCCGCGGTGTCCGAATCGCCACCGCCTGCACATCCTTCAGACACGACACCGTCATCCTCCGGCTTTTCCAAGTCAAAGAACTGGTAGAGGGTGCCCGCATTATTGTAGGCATGATCCCCCATAGATTCGTCTCGAGAATAATACACCAGAGACATGTGCTCTCTGGCCTCCTGGACGGTAGCAAATCCATTAACGTTTGTTGCGTCAATAACACTTGCATCCCAAAACATCTTTTTGCAAGGGGTTACGCGGTTCCCGTCTTCCTCAGTGCCGAAGTCCACGCTATCTATGTTTCCGTTAGTTGCGTGCTGCTCCTTGTTATGCGCTAAGGCCACTGCCTCTAACCACCTTCTGGATATCGCTCCAGTGCTTAACCTCCTCATGAGGTAATCCTCTGACCATTCTTGTATTGGGTTCAGGATCATGGGACACCCCTGACCTCTAAGTTCGGCGAACAAGTAGAAAAAACACACCCGACCACTATGCAAGCTAGCAGCAATTGAGCTGGTCATAATAACTTCAGAAAACGCCAGCGCAGCAGTCGTCATATCCTCCCGTTCATCCGCTTCCCATTCAGGGTCCTCGATGTCCGGATCATCCTGGGATTTATCCTTATCTGTGACCAGCTCTACGCCGCTACGGGCCCACAGAATTATTGTATTTTCAACAAACCCTGCGAAGACCGGCTTGTCGACGGTAGCCTTGCCATGACACTTCTCCCAATTTTCTCTCATTTTTGGTGTTATGCCCAATTTGAGTAACTCCTGTACAACGGCAGCACCCCAAGCCCTGTTCCTTGAACTAACCCATAGCAATCCAAGTATGCTCATCACGTTTATATGTACATACTCGAGCGTCATGACTTGTAACTGACGTCTGGCCCAATCCGCTCGATCCTTGCGCGCCGGGATGCACTCCATTTCTTCGCCTACGTCATTCAGAATTGATGTTCCTCTAAGCACGATTCCCTTCCGTGCGTACTTCTTCCTTCGCAACTCACGTTTTAGTAGCTGCCTTTCGAGCTCATGCCGGGGTATTCCAAAACAAGATGCTCGTACGATGCTCTTAACGGATAACTCCAACCTGGGTGGTGTTATTACCATGCTTGTCTCCGGTGAAATGTTTGGTGTCGAAAATTGTTCGAAAAACGAGATGTGCTCCCTCGGAACTCCCGGCAGGATTAACCACAGAGCGGGTACCTGCATGGGTATCAGTTTCCATATCGTTCTTATTCATGTTTGTTAATTAAATGTGAATACTCGATAGAGGAACTATGAGGCCCCTTGCTTGACTGAGACTTAGAATAGGGCACAGCCCCCCGGCCCAGGACGAGGCCGTAGGTAAAGAGAAAAGAAAGAAAGTAGAGACTCCCAACGCCAAAGAGTAAAGTACCCGCGAGTCCTTCCGATAATTTTCAAGGAGGGCTCGCAGAAGAGGATTAGATTTTTCCACCCATGACAAAATATGAAATCATTTCTTTCGATTTCTTTCGATATTGAGAATTATTCATGTAAAATACATGTGAATGTAGGCAAAAAGAGAAAACACCGTGGAGTGATAATAAATTTTAAAAAAGACTACTCGATTCAATTCTTGCGAATTAATGTCAGTTCAATAAAAATAAGAGAAAAAAATATCGTAAAACATTGAATACAATTTATAAAAATGTCAATTGAGTTGCCAGTGGTATAAATTACAAATCGTTACTACTAAAATTAAACGATGAATTATAAATACAGAACGATTTCTACTATATTGGAATCTAAATTAGGATTAAAATCACTACTGTATGCAACCACTTGATATAACGTTGTAATAAAACAGAAAAAAATCAACTTAATATAATCATCCATCGAATGATTACACGTTGCAATTGAAACTAAGTAGAGAAGTAAAAGAAAACAAAATAAACGAAAAAATATCACTTGCAGCAAGAAAACAAAATAAAAAATATAAGTGAAAATAATTGAAGCACATTATGTGTTACGTTTTGTGTAATTAATACTTAGTCCATTTACACTTGGCAAATAGAGGGAATATACATCAATAATGCGTATGCTAACACACCATCTCAATACGCAATATAAATGGAGGAATGAAACAGATAAAGGAAAGGAAAAATAAAAAAACAAAAAGTGACATTACAAATTATGAACATGATAGTCAAACGATTAAAAGACGGATTGCACACAGTGTAAATAAAAGTGACTTGGATATTACAGCGGGAAAAAAAAAAAAAAAAAAATGAGACAAGAGGAGTAAACATTGAAAAAAGAATGGAGGTATGGAAGAGCGGAAGAAAAATTTCACGTTGCCTGTTGAGACAGGCGACATAAAAGCCACGATCGCTGATGCGAGAAGAGTTTTTATTCTGACATTGGGCAGGTCAATTTTTTTTTCTCTCCACTCAACATGTATATGTATAGTTATTTTTCCTCTCATTTTTTTTTCTTGTCATAAGACTGGGGAGATTTCGAGTTCTCTCAAGACACCTGTGTTTACTGTAGGTGCTTCGACTAAGCCTGGATCGTTTCCTTGGGGCAATAATGCACGTGACCCTCCTCACCGAAGTTTCTCTCTCCATTCAGGGAACTAACTCGAATAGTCACAATAAATCAACTTCCCCTCACAAACTTTTGAGTACTTATACACTTGCTTATTCATTTTGACGCGTTTGAATTTTTCAGGTAGGTAAAATTGTTGGCTAATTTTCTTCATATTGTAACAACGCTGTTGTAAATTGTATTTCACTTCTGTACTGTGGATTAGGTACTTGAAATTTCGAAAATTAGTTAATATTTCTTCATAATTCTTCTCAATCTCAATTTTGCATTACAGAACTTCACTTTTGTCTTGGTATATTTTCACTACTGAATATTAAATTATATAAACTTTCCCAATTTCATAAAGTAGCACAAACAATTTTCATTTCATTATTAATACAATTTTTGAAAGTGAAATTCTCGATGAATATTCAAGAATACAAAAACGAAAAAACACTTGGCATAAATAATATTCGTCACTCTGTTAATTTTCTTCCTGTCACCTTCGAAATATTTCCAATAAAATTCCAAATAATTAACGAAAACGTCACTAACTCCATTCCACAATCATCTAAAAATCTGTTAACCATCAAATTCCCTCCAACGATTACAAACATACCAACATTTTTCATATAAATTGCTTTGATTCATCCAATTCCTCATTAGAATTCCCTCAAAAAGTCTGGTACGAATTAATAAACGATAAAAAAATTACATGATTTCCCAACTAAACCCCCTCCCCCATTCCAATATTAAATTCGGAAAATTCTTGCGCCAACACGCATACTGAAATCAAAACACGTAAATTCCATTGAATTCATTTTTCCGAATACGGTCACAACAACATCAATATTTCATTCATTTCCATCTCAATACAATTTTTTATTGCTCGCTATTGTTTAAAAAGCAAACATAATTTCCAACTACCGTGCGCACTGTGCCCGATATATTTTCAAATGCATATAAACTCCATCCACACACAAACACATACACATTGGAATGGCGTACGAAACGTTTATCCGCCCACCCGTTGGTTGAGCTGTTTACAGTTCAATGAAACTTTTTATTTATTTATTCTTTTTTTATTTCCCCTTTTTTTTTGCATCAATTCTACTTAAATGCTTTGTGCACTTGGTCGCGATACTAAAAAACGTTATATTGTTGCGTACTTCAAACGAACGAAACAAAAAACCTCAACACATTTGTTTTCATCCCCCCCCCCAGATTTATATTTAAATTGAATTTATACAAATATCATGGTATATCATTTCAACAGCCAATGGCGTTTGGATTCATACAAATATAAAATTCATATGACTTTGGTATTTAGAATATGTTTCACCATTTTATCTCATGTCTCACAATTTTACAACTCAAATATATATATTATGTATTTCAACGTCTTCTTATCGCTGTGTCAATTACTAAACATGAAAGCGCAATACATATTTATATAAATTTTATATTTATTCATATAAGTAGCCGTAGCACTTGCATATCTAATTATATATCCACCAACAAATCAACATCAATCGAGCTATATCGCACAAACATCTAACGCGAATTGAACGTTCATATTCATAAATGCATTAAATGCACAAAATATAAAAAAAAAAAAAAAGAGAAAAGTATCTTTGCTTATTCAACACTTTTTTTTCTCATCATCACTATAATTATTCCTCTTTATTCATTTTATTTCCATCAATCTCGTTATCATGTGTATACATTTACAATATAATCTCTCTATGCAGGATGTTATGAGATTAAAGATTATTATTTTTATTTGTATTTATCATGAGCACGTTTCAGACTTCAACTGAATACAACGATAAATATCCCACCAATAAATAATAATAAATTCCTATCAGTTCTATTAAATTTTTTTTTTCCCCGAGATCCCACTTCAAAATTATTGCAACTGTTCAATTTTTAATTATTTTTCCCCAATAATTTTCATCTTCGAGCATAAATAATAATAGATACAGCATAAAAATGGATTATGTATATAAAGGGCAAAATACATTGCGAAGAAATGAAACAATAAAATGTACAAAAGTCAAGTGAGTGTGTACGCATGAAGAAGCCAGTGACTCTATCTCGTCAAGAAAAAATGAACACAAAGACATGTGTGTGCGGATAGAAATGGAAAATAGGTAAGTGTACCTTAACACATGCATACACATTTGTATGTATATGAATATAGATGTATATGTATAATGTAGTTACCGGGTGTCTTGCAGCAGCTGCTGCAGCCACAGCTGCCGCATTAATGCCAGCACTGGGATACATTTCTCCACTCTCTACGTCCTTGTGTATACTTCGCCGTCCAGAATGATCAACCAAGTGATTTTCTTGTCTTCAATGTTTTCATATATGTATATACCTCCACTATGTATATATTTTTATGTGATAAATCTATAATACCACCACATTCACAGCAGTTTATCTTTCAATTCTCTAACAATTTACCACTGTAATTTTCACGTTTATTCCTGCAACACCTTCTTATTCGTCTTTGAGAAATCACGCGGATAGTTCTGTATTCTTTATTATTTATTTGTCAGCATGCGAAATTTGATTTTTCAATCGTGTAAAATTTTGTGTTTGAGTGGCAATGTACTTATTTTTCTCACGTTTGTTTGCGTTGTGATATCGTCATGAAACTTTATACTGAATATTTGTCGGTCACCAGAACTTAACACACTTTGACAATACCGTAATCCTCATCATGATAACGAAAAATTCACCATCCAAAATCACAACGGACACAAACACCACACACGTACACAGTCGTACAAATAATACCACACGAAATTCACCTACACTCACATTTAAATGATATATAACAGATAAATGCCCACAATTCACGGAAAATTTCAATAAATGATTCACTCAAATTCAAATTTATCAATTGTAGATATAAAATTATGAACGTTTTCTGGATGTTTCCGTTCACTATTGAAAAATTATCCCACGACAATTTGAATGATCATACACGCATCAATATCAAATCCGTCGATAAAAGATGAATTAACTGACTCAATAAGACAACATCCATTCACGACAACGGTCGGGCGAAAACTAATGGGACATGGAGTTTACCGCAGTAAGCAAGTCCGACACGTCGAGCGAGAGTTACGATCCCCACTACCATACCACGTCGCGTATTCCCGCGGATCTCGCCGCCAACACGAGCGATCAAATCCCCTCTACTTCACCCATGTCTATCCCCAAATGTCGGATATGAGAGACCACGTGGTACATAAACGCGCGCGCCATCTTTCTCCTACTACGTGAATTCGATGTTTTGAGCCTTCTCCGTTCCACTGTATACCCTCGTCAACAACGATGCGGGTTTCGACTCATTCTCCTTACCCGCATTTACTGTACACGCACACACATTGCATATATAATACCCATAGGGAACTAAAGAGGCTTATACTTCCCCGCTATTCGTTCTCGTTCGCACTCAACATTGTCGTTGCTTCTCTTTCCCGCTACACAACACACATACACAGCTTTCTCAAGCATTTAAGTACATATATATCTACTGATACAAAAGTGTGCATAGAGAGGCGAAGAAGTGCGCGCTTGCTTCGATTCCCCCGATACTACCAGCACTTACGTCCTCACACTTTGTGTGTTCCCTCGTTGTTTCTCTCTCTCTCTCCGTCTCGCTCTCACATTTTTCTCATTTTATTTCTTTCTATATCCTTCGCTGGGGCGCGTTATACACGGATAGAAATATAGGGGCGCGCGTATATCTTCTCTTCCCCTGTACTTTGTGACGATGTATTCTGGCGCCGTTGAGCAATGATGCCCGCCGGGAAATGGCTCTGGTGACTGTATACGTGCAGGAATATATACAAGTCTACAATCGAGACACTCGATAGAACACCTAACTGAGAGAGACTCTAACTCGTGTTCTCTCTTTATTGCTCTCGTACTTTCGCACAAACGTGTTCAGACTCGCACTCGCACTCGCTTGCTCCTCTCCCGTTTGCTTTCGAGTGTTCTGGTTTCATTCGACTTCCTTCCTTCAACACAGAGAACCACACAATATGACTACAGTAACTCCCTTTGCCCGTCCCTCTCAACCTATCCCAACCACTCGTCGACAAAATACATGAGGTTTTTTTTTCGCTCTAGAGTCTAGACTTCTTATATTCTTCCGTCTGCCGTCTTTTTATATATATATATATACATATATATACACTTCGTTGCACTCATGTATCCTCTACTCATTGTCTTTATCTCTTACTCACGCTCTTCGCTCTCTTTTTTATTCATTCATTTCAAGCACAACTGTCCTTCGTCAAATAGACGGAGATGCAATGAGAGACACTCATCTCGCTGACATAAAACAGTTATTATCACTTAATTTTGTTTTCTTTTCAAGTGTACTTGATCAAAAAAAAAATGATAATAATAATCATGATAATATAATAACAGTTGTTGTGTTTTTTTCTTCTTCATGTCTTTCAATTTTTTTTTTCACTTTGGTTACTCATTCTATTACTCTGAAACAAATAATTTGACGGATTATTAAATGCGACAGTTTGTGTCATTATCATGTCAACGTATTGAAATTTCGTAGTATTATTGTTATTATCTTTATCATCATTATTGTTATTATTATTATCGAGATTGTATTTTATCATTGTTTGTAATTATCTGTTGATGACGCAGGTTCGAACTTTTATTATGAAACGTTTGAAATGATGTTTTAGAACTTTGTGATGTGAGATGAATTCTTGTCAGTACAAGATGGAAACTACACGGATGTAAGGCTGGAGAGAATTTGCGAGATGACCCAGAGTTTAGTCGTTAACGTCATTTGCACAGTTTATTGCTTATCTCGGTTTATTGATAATTTTTTTCATATTTCATTTGTGCTGAATGTTGAGATTTTGTGGAGGGGATGGAATGTTTTCTACATCGTATCATTCTCGGTGTTTTTGACTTCGATGTAAATGTTGCGATTTGAGTTCTTTTTTTTTGTTCATCCACTCATATCATAAGGGTAACGATTTTAAGTGATAACATTATTGTCATTATACCATTATTTCATGGTACGCAACAAAATACGTATCTTGTTTTTTTTTTTAATGCTCTGTCCAATTAAATATTGGAAATATAGATGGGGATTTATTTTGGATATGATTGAGTGGAGGTCAATTTTGTGAAGAAGAAGTTTGTATTTAGTGCAATGTCCACTCCATTATTTTTTATTGTGGATTGTGTAATGCAGAAATTTAATATTTTTGTTGTTCAAATGATTAGTGAGACGTATTATTTATCATTTCAATAATTGCATCGGACAAATTGAACTTGATTGAATTCGAAAAGTGATTTTATTCCATCTGTTTGTGAATGATTTTATTGATTTTATGATTTTTTTATATGAGAATTCAATTTAAATATCAAGTTCATTATAAATGACTTCTTATTGCGTGGAGAAAATTGGAATTATTCATTTGAAAAACTAAACGCGTAATAATATTGTTGGAAGCACCGACAACAGTGGATAATATAATTATTAATAATAATTAATTGATACGTTGACTCGTAATTAATGGATTTATTTTTTAATTGGCCTATTTCATATCCCAAACGTTCATTTTGTTATAAAACGTTGTCATTTTCATTTTTGTTGATCAATTATGACATAAACGGTGGAGCAGTCGATAACATCATCAACGTAGTGATGAAATTTATCAATATTTTCCGATATCATTTTGAAATAACAGTGTATTACACACTTACGATGAAATATCTCATAAACTATTGCAGATACACAAAAATTCAATCAACACAAATCTGTAGATAAAAATATAACAAACAAAATGGTGTACCAATTATTTTTGTGTCATCAAACGTTCTCAAGGCATAAATTTTCCAAATCAATAAATCAATATTCACTCTGTTTCTCCCATATAAATATTTATTCTCTCACAGTCAACTAATCTATTCACACACACACAGACATTAATCTATCGCACTATCTATCAGTTTAATTGTTTCCTCATTAAATTAAATACCACATTACAGAGAAAAAAATGACAGAAAAATAACAAACAAAAGGCGTGAGGAATTAATCATATAATTTACATGAATGTGAGAAAAATTCGTATTCAGAGTTGGCAGTGATTGTGCAATATGATTGTGATACAATTGCAAAAAAATGAGGAAAACACATACAGATTTTCATATAAAAATAAATTATTAGAGTTTAAATTGAATACAACATACATAAATAGTTTGAATGAAGAGTGGGGAAAGATTTGACGCGCGGGAACGCGTTCCAATTGTGTTGGTCGAGATTCACGGTACGTCAGTTGCAGTAATAGCTGTGTGTGGCCGTGCGTCGCCGTTGCCGCTGCCGTTGCCGCTGCCACCACCGCGGTGAACGTAACTTTATAGCGTTTAATCACGTCCCGTATGCGTGCGTTGGCAGGCCAATGAAAACACTCGCAAATAGCCGCGGATTAGAAACGCGGCCGGCCATAATTGAGCCGGTGAAAAGTCGAGAATCGATTAGCTCAGCTCGTAGCGAGAACACGCGAATGTATACATCCATCTACATAAATACGTCCGTGTATATTTATGTACTGTAATTCTATATCTATATTCATATGTATTCATGTTCTATGAATTAATGTATGCGATAACAAATCTATGTTAATATATATAATATGTTGATATATGCACAGAGCAAGGTAAAAGAAAAAAAAGAAAGGAAAGAAAATAAAATTGCGAAGAAAATAGAGAACGAGATAATTAAATATAACCAACGCCTTCAACTATTGTTATGTATTGTAACAAATAATATATATTTATAACTTATAGTTATGTACAATTGTTTATATGTTTATAATTAAAATCATCAAATATATATGTTGATAAATAAATTGTTGCTTTGTTGCATGACAAAGATATAATTTCATTCTCAGAACAATTTTTCTAGTTTATGACGATGGAACTGACAAATGTGTAATTAGTTTGTTGATTATATTTCTTTTTTATTCTACATTCTCAAGTGCGATTGAACTTTCTTTCATTGTTTCATTATTGAGTATACAGTGAAAAATGAAATAGTCCCATCGCAAAATAGTCCAAAGGATTTAATTTGTTTAATTCTGATATAAATTTTTTTCTGACAATACTATTTCTTTTATTGATATCCAACAAACTGAACTTTCTTCAATTCATCCATCACAAACTCAAACAAAAAATGAAAACATCAACATATTAATATACCTGAAGAAAAATAGCACAAAACAAAATTTCTTCTCCATCACCTCATTCTCCTCACATCCCTCCTCCCTTTTTTTATTCCACCCCTCCCAACAATATCACCGTGCAATTATCTTGACAATTACCTCAATAACAAATCTTTGAAAAAAAAGACATCTTACTAACGAACAAATAATAATAAAATGAAAAAAAAAAAAGAAATGAAGAAAATGGCAGATGGAAAGAGAAATAGGGAGGTAAAACAAGAACACTGATGAGCACCGATGAATACAAGCACACATATACACGTTTGAATGAAGAGTGGATATTCATCGAGTACATTAAAGGGTAATATATAGATATATATGCAACAGCTACTCATGGTGCATTGAGAACAGGTATGGACTTGCTGCTCACATATGTTTGCATGCTCACACATTAACTCTGTGACGCTTACATGTCGATTCATTGGTGTAATGTCAGGCATGATTATACAATATATATATGTGTGCCATCATGTTTATATATATATATATA
>JABMBR010004934.1:0-19689 GCA_018881525.1 Meteorus sp. PSUC_FEM 10030008
ACCCAAATGTGTACGAAGCTATATTAATATTAATTATGACTAAAAGTTTATGTGAAACACAGCAAAATGAGTCATGTGATCAGGATTGAAACTGAACAGTGAGTTTTAAACTGCCGATACAACACATGTCCTTGCGCAGGACACCGAACACAGATGTCACGTGTACAGTAGCTACATATTGCTTTTATCCCCAAGTAGAATCACAATAAAAATACCAATGAAGAGAGGATAAATAGCCGTTGTGGTTGCCATAAAATTATACAAACTTCCTGTTTTACGACTAGTACGCTATCGCAATTATTTATGAGCTTGCATTTACAATTGCTACAGCATTTTATAGAGCAACTACCAAAAATAAATTTACTTGCTCACCTACATAAATCATCTTAAACTACCAGAAATATTTCGTCAATTTTTTATTCTATGAAATACTGAATTGACCGATAAATTGCCATCATTCATAAAACTCCAGATGAAATCATTTACGTTATAATATTTGTTCGATATTTTCAATGACCCAGAAAAACCACTCAAGGTATCAGAATTCACCATGATTTTTTTCGATGCTTGGTGGAAAATGGAAAAATTTGAAAAGGTCTACGTAATAAAATTCTTTTTTCACATCACATCAACGAGAAAATAAAATAAGATTGAAAGTATAAAATTGTCGTTGATACAGAAAATGTGAGAATCATGTATGAACTATGTTATGTGTATTAAAGGAGACCAAAGTTAAGTAACTTCTCATGTTATATAATGGCAAATTATTAATCTCATTCTCGTCATATTTGAGTATGCTTTCATTCATATAATCCATTGAAAACAAAGTGAATAGGAGAATAATTCAGTCAAATAGACTGAAATAAAAGTGATAAATCACGCGGTTCATTTCTTTTGATGGAATCATTTCAATTTATCTCAATTCCTATCGATTCTTCCCAATTTATTCCATCTATAATACAATTACGCTTTCTCGAATCCATGTACAATATCCAGAGTTGTATATACGTGGTAAATACTCTTGAGTGGTACATTAGGTAAGCTCGTGAAAAATAAATGTGTTCGTATCTGATATCTGTTGGGACGCAGCCATTAAGTGCACTGCTATTTCCCATGCATTTCCATTGTCAATTTTAATTAATAATATAATTATCGAACAATTTTCCAAGTAAATACCCACACAGATAGTTCGTGTTGTATGGAAGTAATTTGGTATTGCGAAAGCTTTCATTATGCAACCACAGAAATTACCCCGTATTTTACTGTCAGGTTTGAATTAATCACCACGAAAATTCCATCAAGAATTTTGTGGCTTCAAGGATTCCTCCGCAGGTCCTTCGATAAATGCCTTCTTTTTCTTCCCCTCTCAACTTGAGTCTCGTGAAGTGAAGTGGAGAAAAATATTGATAAAAATGCACGAGATGTTCGCAAGCCGGCGAGGATCTGATAAACGACGAATATTGGTACGAATAAAAAATTATGGGTTTTGACGTCATTAGCAATTTCTTTTTGATTCGTTTTGCTGGTTGGATTTATTTTTTTTTCGTCTCCCCTGTCAGCCATCACAGTTTCACAATGTCGTATTTAATAATGAGACATTTTCTATTATTTTTTTTTTTTTTTCGTTTTTCATTGGTATTTCGTTTCACTCATCCATACTCCACTGACTCAAGATATTCTACGTATCTTATATAAACAGAGGGAAATATTTCTCTACCATTCATTCTCTATTCATTTTTATAGTTCAAGTTGAGAGCTTTAAGGTACTGACACGTCGTAACCTCCGTCGAATGAGTTTTCTAGTTGCTCGTGCGCTTATGAAGTGGATCTCTGTATGTGACAGCAATACAAGTGCAAACTTAATTTCAAGATTGTGAATAATACAAGAACTGTCTCATTTGCCTACAGAAAAATTCACGATGAAAATAATTAAATGTTAACTGCGACATAAACATCTAAACAAATAAATCAAACACGAAACAATTTGTGATTGTTAAACATCGACGATTTTCGTTTTGTATTTAAGTCGAATACATTTTTATGAAAAAAGGATGTCAATTCCATCTTTTAAATTTCCGTAGGAAAATGGAAAACTGTATCGGTCAATAGTTTATTACTGTGATGTAACAATGCAAAGAAATGAGACATTATAAAACTTCATCACAAATTTCTTTATAAAGTCAATGTGGTCTCTGGGGAAACATCGTTTTTTTTATAGCGATCGAGGGATAATGGAGTTTTCATAAACGTTTTCGAAACCCCTACGTGGCATATGAGTCGTGTTTTTTTTTCTTATGTATACACAAACTGAATAGATATATTTATAGAAGTATTCTCACATCCAACATTGCACACAATAAACGATATTATTTTCCAGATTTATATTCTCTGTTATAGTCCACCTTTTATCCTCGCTCTACTTTCCTATTCGATTCGTAAATAATTTAATATTCCATATGTTTGCTATAATCTCCACAACTTTATCGTACAATTTATTTCTCAATCTCAAAAAAATTGAACTAATCGAATTCAATTTCTGAAAAAGTTCAAGATTTTTATGAGCATAATAAAACGTATTGTCAGAAGTTTATTAAATAAAGGAAGAAGAAATACACGAAATTTCAGTATAAATGGAATTAACAGTTATGTATTGGTGAATGAAATAAAAGAAAATTCACAACAACCCCAAGGCATTTCTCTGTACGAAATTGTTTCCGTGTCACTCTATATACGTAGATGTTATTCGAAATCAATAAAAGATTTTTTTTTTGCAGCTCAAGAGCGGTTTAACTTGGGACAAATTTAGCCTTTCTTCTCTGTTCCTGAAATTGGGTTTGATATGTATACAGAGATTGGGGGGCGGAAAAGATAGCGTGAAGGAACTTTGATGTGCCGGGCTAAACTAACTATTGTAACAGTCCGCGGTGGGAAAGAAGACACGCGGTAAGAGAAGGGAAAGATATATAATACAATGTACACACAGGCGATGTCACGTAATGGAATCGATCGATTATTTTAGCGGGCAAGAGAAACGTTCAAAGTTGATTTTTCCGGCTAAATGAAATTTGATGTCATTTCCTTGACATACTTTTCGTTTACATGGTATCATGAAGTAGAGAAGAATAGAAAAATTCGAGCTCGTAAATTTGGATAAATATTAGGACTGGATTTTATTGAAGAATGTTGGAAGTGCTCGGTAGTTGAGGGAAAATTTTTTATCTATGTTAGAGAATGGGTAGAATTTGCGAAATTTTGTGGTGAGATGTGGTGAAAATGTCGTTTAACTTGATAAAAAAATATCAACATCCATCCATTTTCTATGCATAAAAATCTTCAACGACAAACATCTATTGAAGTATCACTTCAAAACTACGAATTTCGACGAAGTTTATCTCTCTTATGTTCATTGCATATAAATGTGAACATCAATATCAATATTTGATGCAGTTGAACACTTGAAAATATACAGTAAATATTATTCAATCTGGTTTGATATTTATTCATCGAATAATTTCTTTTCATTTTTAATCCTCAATTGTTTATTTATTATAAAATATATCTGTTGATATGAATAATACATCAAGTCATTCATAAATAACTGAAACAAAATAATTCAATGAAAGAAATGGGGTGAATGAATCAACACAGATCGTGATTTTCATAAATGTAAACAAATAAAAAATTGACACATTGAAGAATTTTAGTCTTTGAATTTTATTGTTGATATTACGAAAATTTACAAAGCTACATTGAGAATTTGAAGTCATAACATGCGCGTCACCTTGAGGTCTTACAAAGATTTTGTTTATAACGGAGATAGATCGTGTTAAGGGTAAAAGCTCAAACGCGTGCACAAACCACAGAAAATACATTTGCTTATATACAGTCAAAAATGTAAGATGGGGTGGATACAACTACAAGCTCATGTATAAGTGAAACAAATCATGACATGTCGAGCTGAGTCACGTTTTATGTAGAAAATAGACTGTACTCAATAAAATGACAAGAAGATAAATGTCCACAGTGACAACAATAAGAAACATCAATAATAATCACATTTTGATTTGCACTGAATTGATACAAATATTCATCAACTTTGAAAATATATCGCAAAATTTTTTTGTTTCCTCACTCCCTGAATTGACCAAATTTCATATTTACATCAACACAATTTTGCCCTGAATATTTTGAAGTCTAATCGAACTACCACACACTATGTTCATATAAATTGAACGAAGTACAAAATAATGAAAATATGAATGTTAAATAAATGACTAATTGAATAATTAAACGGATCAACTAATTAATTTTGGCTAAAGTCACTCAGTGTTTATATGAAAATCATATTACGAAATCCATTCTATAATAATTAAAAGGAAATTACATTTTGGGGATGCTGAGAATGGAAATCATTGATGAATGAAAACCTCGTTCAACAAACGAAAATCGAATTTGTATCACCCCAAGCCACAGCAGTCCACGACAACCTTCTGTATAATGAATTATTGTATCGTTTTGCCCTTGTTTCAACATCCACTTCACAAAGCCCCATTGTTATTATCCTGATGATATTTCGCGTTTCATTTTCATATATTCACCACGATCACTATCATTACATTTGCTTCATTATGTTACGTCTATTTACATAAACATTGTTCATAAATCTTCTCATCCATCATTAATTTCCTGTCTCCCTTGTCTGAAATCATTTTCTAATAATTACATAATTGATCATATCATAGACAATAATTCTTTTATAATCTGTACACAATCTATTGTGTAACTTGTTTTATCACACAGATTCATCTGATTAATAAATACTAATCCATCTCCTTTTTTATTGAATTGTTTATTCCACTACAAACTGTCAGAGGCAGACGTGAGCAGGTATATTTTATTCATTTTCTCAATAACTTCAAACGTAGCTCTGTATCGAATTGATGATTCTATTTTACTTCTTTTTCTCTTGTTTATATATATCAGCAATTTATTCGAAGAAGGATCTGGTGATTGTGCAGAAAACGAGGAAGCGAGAAAAAAAAATTGCAATCGTGAGGATGCAATAAAACTACCAAGTCGATGTAAAAATATATAGGGTTTCTTATTCCTGTGTATGTGACATGAATGTTGAGATAGCGATGTTGAATATTATAATAAAGTTGGAGTAGTGCCAAATGCAATTTTTTTTTCTTTTCCATTTCGTGTTTTTATGTGTAATAAATATATATGGCTCAACGCCACATCTGGTGAATTATAATTTCAAATTTTATTGTGTTGTTGAATTGATCGATACGATTATGTTTATTGTGTTTGTTTTGTTCATGAATTTTCATTTTATTTTTTGATGCAATAACAATTTGATTATTGTTATGGTTTTTATGAGTTCCATTTGTATTTGTTGTTCAAAGTCAATATGTAAGTGCAGTCTTTGTGGTATATAAATGATGTCAATATTGACGCTGAATCCATTTATGAGAATGGTCTGGTGGTTCTCGATTGGATGTCGTTGTCAAATGTATACTGTTCACGACTTCGCTATTTGTTTTTCGTTCTGGGCTCATCCCTCATGCAAAACTCGTTTACATAGTGAAAGACAAATTTATACGCATTGCAATTCCGAAAGTTTGGATATAAACTATGAGGTAGAAGAGAATGAGAAACAGGTAGAAAAACAACTGATGTGAATGTTTACTTATTTTAAACTGTCAATTCGTTGAGGTCTCAAAACTCTACAATGAACAATATTAGTTTATGAATATGCAGAACGTTAATAGAAATGTTTGAATTATTGTAATGACTCTGTAATTAAATAAATTATCATATCTAAATCTCAACGTTGATTTTTGATTTTCATTTATGTCAGGTCAAATGGTTTCATAATTGAATTCTTCAGAGTAGTTGAGCAGTTAAAGAAAGAAAGAAAAATGAAGGTAAAGTGATGAAATAAATTTCGAAATTTTGTTGGATGAGAATATAATGGAGGATTATTTCCATCCAAACGTGTATACATAAACACATTCAAATTTTGTAATGCAAAGAAAATTCAGTTAAGTGTAAAAAAACACGAATAAATATAAAGAAAAATTAGTACAAAAGTGAAGTTGTATGATGAGAATTGCACAATTAAACTTGAACACCAGGTTATATTATGAATGAGATAGAGATGAAAAAATGAAAATGAAAAAGAAGAATAATAATACAAAAAGGAGAACGAATTCAGATTAACATAGAAATTTTGTTATTACTACCAGGGGAAATATAATCACGGGTTGCGTCGTTTTATAACGCATTTGCATTCAGATGTGGCTATGGGAGTGTCCAGGAGCTGTTGCGCATGCCATGGGAGAAGGACGAACAGAAAAAAGCATCAAGGGATGGACAATGGAGGGTAAAAAAAAATATGAGATAGGTTAGAGGAACGCAACTAGAACAAACAAAAGACGTTAACGGTGGTTAACGTTCTCTGCTCGCGCGATAAATGATGTTGGCTTGTGAAGCTTAGTTGGCACCAACATATATTTATACAGATATATATGAACTGACTTGTGTAAAAGCTTGTTACTGTATGGGCTTTTACAGTAGGAGAGTCCATTACCCTCAACCCTAATTTATTTTTATTGTAACACTGCAACAAAAATAAAGTTTTAAAGAACAGATGATACGAGAAAGAAAATCAGACAAAACTTTTTCATATTTTCCTTTTCCAACACGTTTATTTACTGGGGAAAATAGAGAATTATTTCTTTCATTCGATTTATAATTGAAAATACAGAGATGAGAGGTGAAGGAGCTTGCAGATAAAATGAGTAGTAGGGAAAAATAAACGAAAGAATCGAAAATTGGAGAATAACGAGAGAGAGGTCAATTATTTATTTGTGTTGACAAACAACGATTTTTATCATTGTTCGTTATTTACAATAATAAATAGCTCTGTGCCATTATGAATTGTGTGATGAGTATTGGATTTCAACGGATGTACCATTCAATTGTTTTTCGTTGAATTTGTTGTCTGGATTTCTTTGTAGTAGCGAATATAAATTGCGAATATAACGAACTATATCATAATCTACGAACAATTATTTTTTATTCCAAATTTATTTAATTCATTAGTCGATGTTGGAAACTGTCGCCTTTAAAGACTGAAAATCTTCGTCTGCAAATGTTCCTTACACCTTGCACACCTTCACCAAATAAAAATTTCTCAACCAAAAATTCTCTCAACATTTCAAATCTTCAATTCATTCCATCAATCAAATAATAAAAAATGAACATTGAAGATTGATAAATTCTCCTACGAAAGTTCCAATATTTCATATCTCCAACATTAAATCCGTCTGACGTATTTGAGTTGCTGGAAGATGGCAGCACCACATGTTTTCATGTACATTCCATTTAGTTCTCACTAGCATCAAACATTTTTATCACATTCACTGAAATGAGCAGTTGCATCATGACACAATTTTTTTCATTTTACAATATAAATACCCAAAAGAATGAATTGCAATCACGTAGGATATAATAGAGTACAGGAAGAGGATGTTTCAACGCAACTGGTTGCCAGATCCACTTTAGATTCGATAGGAGAGCACCCGTGGGAGTAACGAGACGACAGGAGAGAAGACGTATGTTGGTTGCGTCCAGTAACTGTGGATGGGATATAATGGAAGAGAAGCCGGTAAAAAGGATGAAACTTTACTTTCGCAAGGACAATCTTCGTTTCGCTGTCTGAATGTGCATTAGATATTCCCTGGATAACCATCGAACATTTCTCTACTTGATACGGTGCTTTAGAAAATTATTTTTAAAGAGATATCAAATACTTGGCGTAAATACAATTTTTATTTCTAATACTTTTTCATGCATTTAGGAAAAAAATTTTTAAAATTTCATTAAAATTATTTTATTGTACGAAATTTGGTTTTATTAACAATTGTTGAATTTATTTAGTGAAGAGCAACAACGTTTTAACGATTGTTTGGATGGATTTTAGTTTGTTTTGGTTTTTTTTTGTCATGGCCTGGTTCAATTCATGAACTAAATTGGAATCCCATTTGTGTGATACAACAGCGCAGTTGAACTGCAAGAGTGTTTTTGGCTGTTACATTATAGTGCCATTAGGGACAAAAGCACTGACGTAGTAGGGTTGATGTTCCAATATTAGAATGGAAAAAATACTGGGAGTCTAATGTTGATGTTATGCATGCTCATTTGAATTACGAAATGTGAATGGTCGTTTAGATAACTCAACGATAGATAAGTCAACGATTTAGAAATGTGATATATTTGAATGTAGTATTTAGGAAATTTTCTTTTCGATATTATTCATGTGAATGAACACTGCAGAATGAGTTTTTTTTAGTTGAAGACATGAATGTTGAAAATTGAGGAAGAAATTTGCATAGCTATGATGTCAGTTTGTCTTGTACCATTATAAAGTTCTTCTCTGGTTATTTTGTTCTTGAGTTATGTCAGGTTCCCTTCTTTTCATGAAAGTTTAATTTAGCAATCAGATATTTCATGGATCATGTTATCTGAGAGACATGACATTAATAAATTTTTTGATTTTGATAGGAGTTGTGAAATTTTATTCTTTGATTGGAAAAAGAGTTATCAGCAATTACCAAAAGTTCGATCATTTTTCTCAATAAGAATTTTCCATGCACGACTTCAACTGTAACTTGGAAGCTGTTTGAATGATTGACTCGAAGCTTCAAAGGAATTTCTTCATTATGAATTGTTAAAGTTTGATTTTCGAAGAATTCTCTCGAAAATTCGTGCTTGATATAAGAGAAAACAACAAATAATTGAAAATATATCAATTTCAAAAGCGTTCGTGCAACGTCAGTTCCTTTGAAATTAGCTGACATGATTACTAGAAAAATTCTTTGCAAATTTGCTCGGTCCTTCTTGTTTGAAATTTGTCAGGAAAAATTCCTTCACTCTATCACAAAGAATAAAAGTCTATTCAATTTTCTCTCGAATTGTCGAAGAAATGCTACATTGGAATGAAGATGACAACTTTGTCTCAGAAAATAAAATATGAAAGATCCTGATTTATTCCGACAGCTTTCATCATCCATGTCTCACTACTCCACTAACGTTCCATAGCTGCAATGGAATGAAATTTCATACTGAATTCAGCGTTTTTTTTCCTATTCAATGAATCCGTCTGTGTCTAGTTCGAAAATGTCTCCACCTACAGGAAGATGAGAGAATATTGTAGAAGAGAACTTTCTCTCATCAATTTCGTCAATCTCTCCAACTCTCATTACCTCTAAGATTTCCCCATAAAATTTTTCAATTAATAATTGGATCCATGATGAACACAAAAATCAAACTAATTTCCAAATTTCAAATGCTTCTGATATGCAATGACGAGGATTGAAAATATTAATGAGAACACAGATGACTTTTATGGTACTAATAACCATCCAAGTAGGTATCACTTGCGTCTTTCAGCACACTCTGTCTGACGAAGATCCATGAAGCTCATGGCGTTGTGATGACCGTTATAAATCTTTCTCTGGGTGATGCAAAGCCACACGCACCGTCTATAGGAACGGCAAGAGAGATAAAGCACTTCGGAAACGACAAATGAGGGACATACACGAATATCAGGGTGTTAGTGACTGAGTAGTCGTGTAATCAATGAAAATATCTGAAGGAACATTTCACATTCAACACATGTGATCTGAATGTTCATTTGCATCAGTAACAAGAACGTGTGGTTTCAGTTTTCTCTGATCACCTTTTTCTTCTCCATTTATTGAAGGAAAAAAAAAATCTCTGCACTTTTTCACATGAAATCATGTTTGTCTTGAAAAACTTTTCACAAAGAGAAAAAGTTTTTCCCTCTGTCGCTTTGATATTCAGTGACAATAAATAAAAATTGTTCAACGTGTTGAAGTGCCCTTGTGACTGTACAGAAATTGTAGTTGAAATGTTGTTGGTGTTTATTTTTCTTTATTAATAGAAAATTTTCTCAGCCAAAAGAAAAAAACAATTCACGATGTAAGAAAACTTAATCTAATACTAAAGATATTTATTCATTTCGATAACTACGAGGTACTTTCTTTGTGTTTGTTCATCACTTTGCTCTCCTCTTCAATAATATTGGAAAATCAAATGAAAATATATTTATATTGCTCGGAATATTATTTTACTTTGGTTTCACAATGAAGGTGTTCGTTCTTTCCCGTTTGCACATACTCACTTTCATTTTCATTTCGATTGAGTGTCATCGTCCAAAAATAGAAATCCAAATAAGTGGATAAATGAAACAGGAACGTAAGAAGGGAGAATGAAAGAACTCGAGTCGTTCCGAGATCAATGACACTATTATTGTGATTACTATTTTTATATATCCTTATCAAACAGATACGCACAACACAATCACAGATATTATGACTATAAATTTTCATTAGTAGAAATAACGTCTTCACTTTCATTTCATTTCTCCTGATTTATTCACTCCTCAATCTCGTCTCATTCCTTTGACTTCTCTAACTATTTTTCGTCTAGTCTTCCAACCATTTCTTCTTTATTCTTCTCCATTTCTCGTCCTTTAGTTCCTTTTATATTGACACTTGAGGCGAGAATAGAAATTTGTCATTTATATCCAGCCACACAACCCAAAGAAGATTGAAATCTTGACCTACACATTCGTTGCACACAATGGATCAACCCTCCACTTTTATGATTCCCATTCTTCCTCTTCATCCCCTCTTACTGAAACGATTGTCAACGAGGTCGAATGTAGCAGGAGAAAAAATCATTTTTTTTTTATATGAATTGTACCCTACCTTGATATTTTCAGAAGTCATTTTAATTCTGTTCATGCTCGTCGTTCACTTCATTGAAAAATCAATTTTTTTTTTCTCCATTACTAGTTGAATGATCTAAATTATCTTCAATCATTGTTCAAGTATTATCCAATATTGATATCATAATAGTTGTCAAACTCGATTAAATAATCTATCACCTATGAATGCATCATGACACCTCCTCTCTATGTCTCTGTTTTATTCCTCTCCCTACACTTAGATAGCACGCTCGATGATATGCATGGACACGTTTCCTAATCCGAATCTGAGACTAGCCAAACGTTGATGCAGAGTTTAGTGTCCTCGTAGGAGCTATACGCTATACGTGCAAAGTTACATCTACGTTTGTACGTGAAACCCCATCGCATTTATGTAGCGTACATTTTCGTTGCAAGTGAACGAATCCAATAAAATTTTCGTATGCGTGTTGCATTACAATCAACTGGATCATGTTCACCTTCAACAAATATCAATATGTTGTTGAAATAAATATTTTCATCGATTTGTATACATCCAACATATCATTGGTCCTATCAAAGTTGGTTTGGAATATCATTTTGGTTCTATCTTGCATATTGATCGTGTACAGTCGATGTCCCAATCCAAAGTTTGCATCCTTGTGCAACTCTGTTGAACAATTTCACCCATCAAAATTGATTGTGAATGGAAACGTTGGAAATTTTTCTATTGATAAATGAATATCGAAAGATGTTCAAGCTACGAAACAGGAAAGAGAGAATCAATTCAATTAATTCAAATGACAAGAAGAATAGTGAGGAAACCAATACGATTAAATGCTATTGACAAGTTTGTACATTGATGACACGATGTCTATTATCGAAATAATTTGTGACTAGTTTCACACAATCAATTATCATTGTTGCAATTAAATCCTAAGTGCTTGTGGATTTTGTGGCAAGTAAAATTCAACACACATATGACATTATAATACATATTTATATCCTCATTTAATTATTAACGTTTGAGTTAGCCAACGATTTCGTTACACTCCCATGGGTTAAGTGCTCTCTTGTTCTCCCTAGAGATTGATGTGGTTGCACGAGGTATATATGGGCGTCGGATGGCACATTGCCCAGAAACTCAAATGCTGAATTGTTAGATGAATTAAAATCTTGACAATTATGTTCAAGTATTTATAAAAATGAATATCAAAACATCATATGCCCTTGAAAAAATAATATCAACATGTGAAAACTTATAAAACATTTATCGATGTGAGATTTGTTACCTGCGAAGTTTTTCCATTTGATTTACGTAAATCAGAAACAAAATGTATTTACATAAAAATTATTTTTCTTTTTGTTATATAAAAACGAGAAACATAAATATTGAAATAAAACGAAGGACAGAAGTCGAATTGATATGCGCAGATTGACCACAATTTATTGTATCAAGTTGCACTTCATTAATGAAACCTTTTACCATTACATTGTGATAAAATCAAAGTATTTTCTATTCCAATCTTGAAGAATAATGAGATTGTAATTGAAAGAAGAAACAATTCGATCGAGAATCTTTTTCTATTACGCAGATTAAATATCACATCGTTATATATAGATGTGCATTTTATACACCACTTTTTAAAAGTGAAGATGTTGAAGAGATGTGATTTTAAATTCCGCACCAACAAACCGACCACTTGAGATAATTTAATCTTGAAAGAGCTACGGAAGATTGTGGAAAATTGCGTTTCATATAATATGGAAGAAAGAGAAAATATTTATCTCACGATCATCAGCATACATTTCTCATATTTTAATTTGTACGGGTGTGTTATCTAAATGTGCTTTTCTCTGTTATTATAAGAAACATCTATAGACAATGAATAGAAGTTGAAAAAATGAAAATAAACACGAAAGTACAGCAATCGATGGATATGAAATAAAAATTTTATACATCACGTTAGTATGAAAATCATACCAGAGAATTATTATCGATTATCATCATTATATGAATTATATGTTTGCAAATGTGCGATCATAGAATCGCACATTCCTGATCTGATAAACGGCGTAGCTAATAAATAATCCTGTGTGTATATATGTGTGTGCTCACGTGATAAATACATAGCATCGGGATATAAATCTCCTGGCACATACAATAACAGAATTTCCAACATCACATTCGATATTGCTTGCTTGATTTGAACATAACTCGAAGGATAAAATATTGCTAACGGAGCATCCTTATTTGAAAATAAAAGTAACCAATAAATAAATAATGAATTGTGTAAATAAAAAGATTTTATCACATTATTTTTGTTTCAATATTGATTGTTGAATAAAATAACTAAAACCATAATTTTTTGTTGGAGAAATAATCAACAGTTAATGACTTATTATTGGTGGGGAATGAAAATTAATCGACGGTATTTTGTTTCATCTAACTATTGTTCGATAATATAATCAATGGTGTATGGAAATAGGCCTATCTATATGCATATCATTGTGTGAATATAAAAAAAAAGTGTATGCATGAAGAAAAAGATTTGACTACGTTCAATACAAAGTGCGACGAAGCTTTTAAGCTTGGTATGATGAAAGAAGCTTTTTTTCCCATCAGACTTCCGCAATATTGACTCCCTTTTTTAACTAAACGAAAAAGAACTTCAACTTTGTATCAGTTTATTTACGATTTTTCCAGAAATTTTTTTTCATTGGTTATAAAAAATTGAGGGGGATGAAACACTGGATGAAATTTTAATATTCATGAGTGTTTTTTCTTTCTTTTCCTTTTTTTTTTTTCATTACAATAATTTCATCTATGAGTGGCGTTATTGAAATGAGTTTTTGTGATTTAGACGTGAGGATATAACGACCATATTGTATGGATTAAAACAATCGCCAGAACAATTTCCATTCAAGCGAGGGAATTTAGCAACTACATCGATCGTATGTCAAACAACGTGTGAAATTTCAGCAGGTATTATACGGTCAACGGTGAAACTGTATTTGAGGATAGAATGGGGTAATATTTTCCTTCTTGAAGAGTATGTCAACGACATCATAAACAATTGTCGTAATTTTATCACAATTTATTAATAATTGAAGCGAAAATTTAATTTATAAAGACAAGTGTTTGAACTTTGTAAATTTAAATTTCCCTACGCGTTCATTGACAGTTGTGTTATCTGAACAAAAAAAAGAAATCTTGTGATAAAAAATTCTCTGATGTTTATTGATGCGAGGAAAACAGAATGAGTTTCATGGAAATTTACGAACTTTGATTCATGCTACGACTTTTTTTTCTAACTGGTGGGAGTGATGGAATGAACTGTTCGTTTAATAGACTTTTTCTGAATGTTTCTCGTTGAGTGAATATGAACAGTTTAGTCATGAGTAAAATTGGTTGTAATATAAAAATTGTAAAAATTGTCAGTTTTTCCACGAGAAGAAGTTTTCTCTTATGAATAATATGATGCTCGTTCCAATCTTTCAAATGCAGTCATAAATAAATATTGATATCACTCGTGATCCACGACAATAAATGTTCCCAACGACATCATATTTCAAGCAACGTCACCAGAAACTTTGTATAGTATTTTTATTATCCATTTTATCTCCACCATTGTCACAATCATTCATGAATCCATTTATTCATGAACGCCCTAGAACAGAAGTGGATGAACATTTCAAAACTACGATTGAACTTTATCAAACTATATACTGAACACGTTTTTATTCGTACAAAACGAAAAATATTTTCCAATTCCAATTTTTATCAAGTAAATCTCATTTATTCATCCATTCATAAACTCACGTGAAATAAGTTTGGTAACAGGCGTCATTCCAACACTCTCTCAACATAGTCAAGCGAGAAAATATATCAAACATCGATAAATAAACATCATTTCTTCCCACGTTGTAACACCAAGCAGGACAATGCGTCAATAATACAAATATGGAGGTATCACCCTACAGGAATAATAATCAAGGAATAATAATAACAACAAAAATATTCTCCACCATCCAAATTATGTAACAGAGATAAATGTAAAAAATATTCTTCTCCAGCAAAGTAATTTTAATGATAATTGTCACTTCAGTTATTCTCATTATGCCATCTTCATTTTTATCTCTTTCATTCTCATTTCTATATCAGCAATCGCCAGTGACGTTGAAAAGGGTAATGAATCAACATCCAGCATGGTAATTTTCATGCAACCATTAAATACATAAACTTCGATTATAATTTCTTCCTCATACTTCCAAAATTCACTAATATTAGATACAGAATTGGTAAATATAAACCCCATACCAATATTATCACGAAGCACTAACTGAATAACTCATCCAACATCCAAATCGAGTCTCATGTTCCCAAGTTCCCTCTCTTTACATATTTGAATGAACGAAAATACTGGGAAACTTCCAAATGTATTCAAACCACTTCACAAAGTAAATATGAATCTTTCAATTACGTTACGGAATGAAATAATTAGATTTTATTTACAGAACAGAGTGGATTTGTGGAATATTAGTCGATAGGAATAATATAATAAATTATTTCATTAAAAAATATCGACAGGTCATGGTTTTTCTTTGTCATGTTGATAGAATTCGATGACGACGTGTTAAAGAAAACGTACACCATCAGGTACAAATGCATTAGAATATTTAGATTATCATTTAGTAATCGTTAAATTTATCTGTCAACTTGTATTGTGAAGAAGGCTGATAGAGAGGCTCGACAGTGATTGTTGGCAACAGTAAATGCTCCTAGCCAAGGGACACACCTACTTATGAAACATTCCTGTGTATGGCAATTAATTCATAGTTAGTAAACGACCAAGTCAACGCCTCTTATTCCATCCAATAGTCGTCTTACAATTTATTTCAAGATTAAAATTTTTAATTTTGTTTTCCTACTTTATTTACCATACTAATTACTTTACGAATTAATTGTTTGATAAAATCTTCATTGAATTGCTCTATGTCACTGTTCGGTTATATTTCATCACCATTTGATGTGACTTACTCATGGCGTGTGTATATACATGGAGATGTTGATTTTTATTTGTACAAGTGAGGTGTGTCAGATTGTGATAAGAGGAATTTATCATACAAATTATGAATGTGATGTTGGATGTGATTGAATTTTCGTGTTTTTTATCATTTTGTGGAAATTCGATGTGAGAAATATGATGAATCAGTAAAACTAGGAATTTCCTAAGTATTTGCTGATTGAAATCTCCAGAAAGTCAATAGATAGGGGGGTCTTATAAAATCTCAAGAATAGACACTGGAAAAATAATTACAGATGTCTTCTCCTTGTCTAATTACTTTAAGTAAATTTATCGATAAACGCGTGGATGACATTGAAGAACTGTACAATGTCAAATGTTATTACACAACTTGAGAAAATTTTTATTGTTATTTTTATCTGTGATACGTGAGAAAACAGTTATGAGAGTATTTTTTTTTATAATTGTACGAAAATGCTTTGACGGATTTTCAGATTGTACTTTGGTGTTTTACTGTTAATAAAAAATTTAATATTCATACAAGAAATTAAATTAGAAGCTTTTTTAATTTTCCTTTTTTCATATTGCTGGGCAACGAAAATAGAATTACTGCGAAAAACCCTTTCAAGCCATAAACAGAACATTAATTATTGCTATGATGAAAAGCACGAGAATAATTCAATTGCAGAAATAATTTCCAATTTGTGCGTAAAAATTTTATGTGCATCGCATCAAAGCAGAATGTTCCATGTCAAACAGAATTTCATGTTATCTTCTATAACGAAGACAATTTTTCCAACGTAGTGCAAGTTCAAAATTCTTACAGTCTGTATTGAGGTTGCACATAATTGATTACTCCATCAGTCTGCAACAATTATCTATTTGAAAAATGTGCATTGTTCCTGCTTGAATGTTTACCTGAAGGAGAACGAGTTCGACTAATGAGTTCACATACAGCAGTAATTTTATGTATTTGCAGAAAAAAAAATCCACACTACAAATATAAATAAATGAGTTTATCCAATAAAATAACTTCTTATCTATTCAGACTAAGGACACGATCTACTTTATCCTCAAAAATCCTCAACAGCATTCATTGATTTGCATACATTCGCCTTATCACTAACAACTTCCACAAATGACTGTAAAAAAAACTAATAACAAATGCAACAGCACGATTGCATGAGATACCTGTTTGCAACATACACAATGAATTGTCATCAGAATAGAATTGAACGAAATTATCATCGATCACTTTCATCATTCAATTGTTTTATTTATTTTTTACATCCGTTATTTATTTTTTTTTCTCAATATCCATCACAAATAAAGAGATAACATATTGATGATAAGATTGCCAGTGTTACAAAGAATTATAGCAATGGTTGAATATTGTTATCAATAGATATCAGTGACATTCTGTAATTTGATTTTGCGCTTGGTGTTCAACTGATAAGAAATGAATTAATAAATAAATTTGAAACTCATTGGCGATTCCGGAAATTCAAGTTTTCCTCACATTTATTATTTTATAAATAGTTGTATGTTAATAGTCATAAGTTTTATTGGAAGGTCATAAACATTTATATGAAGAAAATTTGCATGAGCCCGCCACAAATGAGGTTTGTAATCGACAACCAATGGGACTCGTTGATTTCTCATGCCTTACAACCAATGGTCACTTGTGAACGCTATCAATTTTGTGAGTATATAAGTGAGTGCAAGAGTAGCGTCGCGTGTCATTCGTGTGAACCGGCTCTCACTCATCAACTACAATTTCGTCATCACTTAAATATTATCAGCTATTTTTCTTCATTTTACATTCTAATGACAAGCTCAGCAAATTCAAGAGTTTATTGTGTTCTAACAAACAAAATTTCACATAGAAATATTAAAAATTCTCAAGTATTAAAATCGTATTAATTATAAATAATTAACGAATAATAATTGAATAATCAAACACGTTTTATTTGTGCAAATGCTGTGCATTTGTGATCGTGAAATATTCAACAATTGTTTAAATTATTCATAAACTATTGTCTCGCTATGAAAATGTCGCTGTTCAGAAATTTATTGACGATTTTCTTCACCGGTCATTGCGTTCTTGGTGCAACCATACCGGACAACCAAGCAGCTTCACCAACAATTATAACAGATCTCTGTGACAGGTAAATTGTTTTCAATTGCATATTATTATTACATAGTTGTCATTGTTATAATAACTACCAATACATCTCACATAATATTCAAATGAATTTCCATATTGTTGTGAACCGACGAAGAATGATAATAACTAGGAAATATTATCCGTAGATTGTAATTGCAGTTATTATTTTTCTTCCTGAATTGAATTGCCTGATAGAACAGATCAGAAAATGAATATTCATATTGGAATATCTGTTCAAATAATCAATTCAATGAATTAATGAACGGACACCACATTGTTATACAAACTTAGGAAAATAACTTTCATCGGTTTGATATATACATGAATGTTCGTATAGTTATGTATGCGATAGGGAATTGCGCGAGTTTGGACACTCTCACACTAACTGAGAACCGCAATCTCAGTTAATGGAGATTCGATGAAGCGACCTATCAACCCTTTGCTCCAAAACTTTGTGGCTTATCGTGCACGACCATGGTGTACAAACCTTCACTTTTCAGCACGCACCTGCGCATTAATTTATGATAATGATGATGATAATAACGATAAAAACAGTTCTATTAATGATAATGTATATAATTGATTATTTCATGAATGGAGCGAATGAATAGAGAATTGTATCCGGGAATTATATGGCATCCATTTCAATTCAATTTCCAGTAAATAGAGAATCGGATTATTCCACTGACACAAGAGATATATTCGGTAACGGAATATTGAATTGTTGAGGTGATAATACCAATGCTGGAAATATTTTGTTTCTCTGTTACGATATTGAATCAAAATTTTTGATTTTATTGTTCAATGATAATGAAAATAGAAAGTGAGGAATAAATTATGACAATTTTAACATGAAATTTCAAATTTTTTCCCAGTGGCTTGTGAAGTTTTTTAACATACGTCGTGATGTTATTGAATTAATTTTCTCTATTCAGTTAGGGATGACGATGATTTTTTCGTATGTTGAGTAGTAAAAGTCAATACTGATCCATTCAATGTAAATTTACCTTTGCAATTAACATTTTTCTCTCATACTTTATAGTTCATTTATTGATAATTGGCAAATTGGTTATTTCTCTGGTCGAATAAGTATGAAAATTAAAAAAATGTTTTTTATTCTCCACTATGCAAGGTTGAACGCATACCATCTAATCATCATTTATCACTGCGTTGTGGCAATCGTAACGATGCACGAATTACGCACGTCTGGTGTGTTATCACTATAAAAGTGAGGAAAAAAATAATTGATACATTCGCTAACAGTTCAGTGGAAAACAAAAGAGAGAAATAATGTGAAAATATGAATTAATTCATACAGAATTGATTTTGTATAAGCAACTTTTACTTTTTGCTCTTAGATTTAAATCTCCTGTGCATATATCAAAATGTTCTGAAGTTTTTATTTTCACATATATTTCTGTACTGAGCTAGGCGGATTACAAGCAGTTGTGTTATCATATAAATACACAAGAGATTTCCATCGCGTTGAAATATCCGTTTTAGATACAACCCAATTTATATTTCATTTTCAACATCAAAACCATCTCGGTCCCTTCTCATTTCTACCTCATCTAATGCCCTTAATTTGAATGTACCAACCCCACAAACTTCGTCGTGTTACCTCCATAATTTATTCCACTATTTATTCATGTTCCTTTTTATATATATACATCCACCAACATCAAAATTTTATTTCCCCCCCCCCCCCCCCCCCC
>JABMBR010004935.1:0-19677 GCA_018881525.1 Meteorus sp. PSUC_FEM 10030008
TATATATATATATTCCATGAAGACAGATTGGTTACCAATCGGGAAAAAATTCGCCGCAGGACAATAACGGTCATAATCGACATCGAAGACGCTCCTCATCAGAGAACCTAAATATTCAAGTTCTACTCCCGAATTGATGGCAAATTTTAGTCATTTGGAATTTTTGGAACATGCAAGCTGCAGCTTGCGAAAATGGACGAACAAGTATTACCGTATGTCGATAAAGTAGAGGCTGATAAGAAAATATATAAGCAAAACAAAATTTGCAATTTGTTGCTCTACATACCCCACTCGATCTCCCTCCTCTTATTATTCCGCTTTATTTTGATCGACACTAGTCATATTAGTTCGGAGGTCGTTAATGTTACGTTAAAAAACTAGTCAAATTGAACTATTGTTCAGAAAGGGAGGAGATTAATAAATCATTGCCAGTTTGAATCATTCAAAATTGAGTTGAATGACAAAACCGTGATATGTGGGTCGACAGATATATCGCGTCCTACGCTGTTTACTTATTGATATTTCAGGTTAGACTGTCTAATTCACGAACATCTTGGAGGTTGAATGCTGATGGTATTGTCAAAGCAACACAATTCGGATCTTCTATTGAAGATGATCCCATATTTGAAATATTGACAACAACTATAAGCTCAAGCAATGGCCGTGGTTGGAGCAAAAGTAGTGCCACAACTGAGAGCCAAAGTGAAAAACTTCAAGTTTATTGCAATGAATTCAATACATTCATCGCCAGTAACGCTGATAGGTGAGTTGGAGAATGCATGTAATCTGTATATAAATGTATGATTGAACTTGCTTGATAAATTGTTGAGTTGATGCACGTTGATGTGATTCTTTTTTATCAGAAGCCAATTCATTTCCAATTTTATCGTGAGCCTTCGGAAACATTCCAATTTTCGTCTCCGATGCCACCAATTTATTTTTAAAATCGACTTCCTTCATTGACAAATTTTATTGTTTTTGTTTATTTTTTAATGTTCTGTTATTGTTTCACAGATTTGTAGCTGTCCTTTATAAATATATCTAATTGATAGTTTCCCATTTTTGCCCGTAGTTAGTGTTTTTGTGTGGCTTGCTGTACTTCCAGCATTACCAAAGCCTTAACTTTCATCCCCTTGGCAGACGTTATGTGTCATACGCTATGACGGAACAACCAAACATTACGGAAACACCTTCTTCTTCAACTTCATCTGCGGGACCCGTGTCTTCGTCGAATGATCAGATTATTTGTACTGCTGGTCAGCAGTGTGAAGATATTATTTTGGATTGTGGCAAACCAGTGAATTACACATATTATGATAATTTGGTTGGTATTGCTAATCGTAATAAACATCCAATTGTGCCAGAACCGCATGTCGCACTGATGTTCAAAAAAGGCAGCACCAAGGTCGAGGATGTAGATATTGATTTATTGGAAAGACGTTTGAAGAAGGCTAAGAGAGAGGTAAACATATAAATTCATACATTTGCCTATTTTTTTTCAAAGTTATCTATGTCTTGATACAATCATATATTTCCAGAAACCAAAGTCAGTCCAATTATACAATCAAATTGGGAACTTTTGGCGTATAAAAGGCAATGCGGGACGATCAATAGAATGCTTTAGAAGAGCACTCGCTGTATCACCTCATAATGCCGAAGTATTGTTGAATTTGGCGAGGGTTTTGATGGTTCTGCAGTACTTGGATGACGCCACGTATCTAGCACGACGATCGTTGGAACTTCAACCACCCGATCGAAATGCATGGGAACAATATTTAACGCTTGGTCAAATTTTCAAAGTAGGTATAAGAGTTACCGAAAATTCGGATTGATATGTATATTACATGTAACCTTGTCGTACTTAAATTGGTTTTTGTACTCAACAGGCGTACGGACACTTTCAAGAAGCTGCAGTACATCTACGACACGCATTAGAATTAAAACCAGATCTATCTGATGCTGCAGAAGCTTTGAAAGAGGTTGAATCATTACCAACTGCCAGTATTCACGTCTATACACTTCTTATTATAGTTTGTTTGGTAAATAAATAATGTGAATTACAACTATTGCAATTAACTTGATTCATATAGATGAAATAATGTTTGAAGGAAAAATCCATTCCACAGGTTTTGGGCGTTCTCTTAGTTGTTTTGAGTACGATAGAGTGCGACGAAAATATGTCTCTCTCAGCGGATCAACTTCAGCGACCTGTTCAACGCCATTTCAATCGAGCAATAACAATGCGTAGTTTACGACTAAATGTACCACGCAATAAACGTTGTTAATTTCTTTCTAGACATTCCTGATATCTAGAAGGAGAATCACCTTCAAAAAAAAAAAAAACCCAAAGAAAAGTGTGATAGATTAATAATTTTTGTGCAGCTATATCCGATTCAATATATGCAATTTGTATGATTACAATGGGATTGAAATATATGAGTGTACTGATGG
Organism: Meteorus sp. PSUC_FEM 10030008; assembly: GCA_018881525.1. Taxonomy (NCBI): domain Eukaryota; kingdom Metazoa; phylum Arthropoda; class Insecta; order Hymenoptera; family Braconidae; genus Meteorus; species Meteorus sp. PSUC_FEM 10030008. Next base: position 2,452 of record JABMBR010004935.1, read on the forward strand.
AATACCATTTACTGTGTCAATGAAGAAAGACTAGGAGGAAAATACAGTACAATAGAACGTGACAGTAACGCATTTATTGATTTTTCGTTTTATTATGCATTTTTCATTACAATCCATGCAAATGTATTTCACATCCCCAAGTCGCCGTGACGATACTTGACGGCATATGTGTCGGTATTTGTATACATCCATATCATATTCATTTGTCTTTTATCTACGCTCACTAAATATTTGTACAATTCATTGGGCATTCGGGTATAACTCAACGTTAGAACACACGACGATTTATTATTATTCATTATTCACCATGAACTTGATATCTATCGAAACATCATTTTTAATCTATCAACGCTTGTGAAGACAAAATTGCGGGATCATTTTATAATTGAAGCTAACTTTCATTTCTTTCTCCTCTAAATCTTCATCCCAGCTTCATCAATACCAATGCAGACTGGAACAGATGATTTATTGTGAATGTGTTCGTTGTTGTTCAGCTTTGAAGTTGATTGGATGATGAATTGTACGTATGTATCGTTAAGTGATATGATGATGATAATGATGGTATGATATGAGTTGCTTGAACTTTTTTTTTATTTGAAAAAAATATACATAGGAATGATAGATTTGTTTAAATTATTGGTAAACTGTATATTGGTCTCAGATTTTGTCTAACATTTGTGATTTTGTGAAGCGAATAACAAGTTTCGCAGACAACATCCATGTATATAGATTATTTATATACATCTAAGTAATATTGTTAATGTGAACAAATGAAACTGGTTCTAATGAAAAATATTCCATGATATAAGTTTGATAATTTATAACAATTAAATTAACATATCTCAATACAATTAATTCGCACGCTATGAAAAGTAATACAACATATTTACAAAAAAATGATCTTCTTTTGTTTTTATATATGTTAATACAAGCATGCTCATTAAAACATTTTTATACCCTTCTTTTTCATTCATTTTCACTAGACTACAGAAGAGAAAACTTTTTATACTAGAGAAAGTAAAATACAACAGTGATATTTTTCCAAAATATTTTTATCATTGATTTGTTTATGAAGTCAATTTTCCTCGTTTCTGTCTCTTCAATTAGGCTTCATCTTAGAGCTAAACGTTGTTTCTAATCATTTTTTTTTTATGTACATATGCCAAAAGCAACTGAGGCCTGATGCAACGTATTTTCCAGCTCGTTTCATCTCAGATGCACTGCTATCCGTTACATAGCCTCTTTTTTTCTGTCATTTTTCAAATAATGGTTGTACTTCTTTATAATGTTTGTTACATAAATTTTCGTTAATCAAAATCAACAACTGCAATAATGTTAATTCGGGCATATTATAGATTTTTTAATTCAGTGGCCTGTGTGAATAAAGTTGCTCTCAATTGATAATAATATTCCTATGTTACTTCATTGGAAAACAATTAATTGGGTACAGCATGAATATAGGAAAAAAAGTGTCAAAGACTAGCTTGTCTCGTGCGATAAAACTGTAGCATTTTTCATCTGCAACGTACGCACACACCCACACACGCATGTATACCGAGCGCAAAACACTCGCGTGTATGCATACAACTTCAGAGACTAATACTGGTATTTCCCTCTGAAAGTCCCACTTCCAGAAATGCACAAAATGGACGTGATAAGTCGTTAAACATAATCGTAGCTAAAAGTAAAATGTGACCGTTGAATCATATTCATGCGAAATGACGAATGAAAAAGTATTTCTGTAACAATTGCTGCACCCAATTCAACAGCAAAAAATGTTCACATCTCTCTTTCCTTTTCTTTGTTCTGAACAATATATACATTCGCTAGCAAAAGAAAAGGTACACAATCGAGAATTATGCATGTGTGCAAATACATGCGCACCTGTGTGCCATTAGGTAATGACTACAGCCATGTGTTCTCCGATAATTAATGCAATATGTGTGGGTACGCGTATATTGGCTATTAAAATTGTACCCAACTGGCATTGGTGGAAGCTGCCGGAGATGTCGCAGATGGTTGCTGCTGTTGCTGGGACGCACTTGCGAACTCGCCCCATTCAGATCCGGGTTGTGGCTGACTATTCGGAGGAGTTGGCTTATGCGCTGGGGATGAGGTTGGAGTTTTTGGAGGTGGTGGAGCAATTTTTATGCCACCTGGTGGCGGTGGCAATCCCAAACCAACTTGAGGACGTTGCTTTGACTTGGACGAGACTTCACTACCATCTTTTTTCTAAATGCAATCAATATTAGAATATGAGTTAATACCATTTTGAAAGTATGGAGTTGCTATAGAGTTGATAACGATACAAATTGATGAACGCACAGTTATCTTCATATTGATTTTGATCGTCTCGCCTTCTTTAAACCTGAGATCCAGCTCGGGTTTTGGTTGTTCTTTTTCTTTTTCAATTTTTTCTCGATTTTTCAACCATTTAAAATGATCTTGGAGTGCGACATTGAGATCAAAACTGTCTGAGCGATCTAAGAATCCAACGCCAATAAACGCTGATCTACCATTTGTATCTTGAATTCTCAAAACAAAATATCTTGATGAATCCGTTACTGGTTCAACTGCTATACCAGGATATGTGTCGATAGGACACTCAGCGAATAGTTCACCACTCATTTTATCTTCGAGTTTTAATGTGATTGAGTCACCTTTTGATACAAGGCGCATCCGCCCTGTCCATGATGGCTCCTGCAGATTCCAATCTGCTGCTCTGTCAAGTGGAAGCGAAAGAATGAATGATAAGGAATAATCAGTAACTGAATACTCAAGTTCATAATAACCACCAATATCATTACAATGTGGTTTTCATAATTATATCCGACTGAGTATTAATGATCTAGTTATTTCGAACAAATGCTTCTCATAAGTATCATAGAACATTCACTCATAAGTAAACATTGAATTCATACAGAATAAAAATGCAAGATTTGTTGACTATAGAAAAAAATGAGTTTCTACTAACCGATGACCTCTATTCGATGGCCTCGGCGGTATTTTAAAGACGAATACTTCTGATTTGACGAGTAATACACTCTCATAAGTCTCCATAATATTGATTGTGTGATAATATTAATGAGATGAAATAAACGTGCAACTTTCAAGTTGAGATTGACACGACTACGATTATTTGACAACCCATAAATTCATGAATGCACACATACACCCATGTATTTCCGACGTGATTCGATAGCTTTATCTAAAGTCACGCCTTCTCTTTACAAAGATGATTGTGTGGTGTTGTGATATTACAGTTTTTCGTAAGATAAACGCTTGAGCATGCATGAGGTGACGAATCAACGAAAACGTGGAATAATCAAATAGTTTGGAAAGAAGTCGCTCACATCGACTGAAATTTAATCATTCGGCTTTCCATTGAATAAAGAACAACAACTGCTACAATAAAATATAACTAGTTGAAATATCAATCCAAGCGTGCTGCATGACCCGCCAAATTCAAACAGTAGATGTATTCATTTGTGTACACAAATGTTTTGTGAATCAATTTTTTTTTATCCAATGGAGAATGAATGATTTTAATTACGCTCGATATTATGGTTAATTCTATATTTCCTAATTTTGTGAACCACAAAAAAAAATGAATTTCGATAGCAGCGGCGGGTGGTGCCACCGTACGACAATTCGTCTTAGTGGACATAACCTATATGCATGGTGATTGGCGGAAGTGAAGTCACATGATACGAAATTTAAATTCAAACTTCACATGTCCTTTTAAAATTTTGTGAGCACGTGTTGCGCAGTGTACGAAGTCTGCACGTGTTATGCTAAGGTTAGAATTGATGAGTCACACTTGACAAAACCGTGAGGTGTATGAGTGAGTATGCCTGTGAGTGTTTGTGAAATTATTAAGCGGATTAAGTCGGAACAATTCATACTCGTATATTATCATAGAAATCATCATTGAAAGTGTTCATCGTATCACGTCTAGTAATAATGGCTTATCCAGATTATCCAAATAAGAAGGCGAAGACTTCAGAAAACTACCCGGTAATCTTTGCGTATTTATATCCCTCTCATTCAATTCTATGTAGCTCGTCTCATGATGATATGTTGTACATATAACTCTTTAACGATTCCAGAAACCAAATTTCAAACTGGCATATACATTAACTGGACACAAGGACTCTATTTCGGCTGTGAAGTTCAGTCCAAATGGACTCTACCTCGCTAGTTCGTGTAGGTAAATTCTCTGTCATGATTCTTCATTTGAATGTGCTCAAATAATTTTTATAAAAATTCATTCGATACTTCAGCTGCCGATAAATCAATCAAAATATGGGGTGCACATGACGGGGTGTTTATAAAAGGTTTGAAAGGTCATAAACAGGGACTTTCTGATATTGCATGGTCCCACGACAGTGAGTTTCTGGTATCAGCTTCAGACGATACAAACCTGAAAATATGGGATGTTGGAGCAGTGAGTTTTATGTTGTTCATACCATATCAGGTATATCTATTGCAGTATTAATCCGCTGTGTATTTCATTTCAGGGTACATGTTTGAAAACCTTACGAGGCCATAACAATTTTGTCTTCTGTTGTACTTTCAATTGGGAATCGTCTCATATCGCTTCTGGTTCAGTAAGTTATCGTAATAAACCAATGAATGAGTTTCAATTATTATAGTTCATGTTTACATGAACATGGTAACAATGGTTGATGTTCAAAAAAATATGATTTCAGTTTGACGAAAGTGTAAGGATCTGGGAAGTTGCAACTGGTCGATGTATCCATACGTTAGGTGAACATTCTGAACCTGTAACCTCGGTTGATTTCATATTTCAGTCTATGTACCTCTTGACTAGCAGTTACGACGGAAAATGGTGCGTTAATTGGGGTGATATTATTTGTGATTTAAATTCGAATGACGAGAGTTATTTCAATGCTTCACCATTTCAGTGTAATTTGGGATGCCCTGAAGGGTGAGAAACTGAAGACTGTGCTTTCTACAAATCGCGAGCTGATATCACATGCAAAATTTTCACCAAATGGAAAATATGTTCTGGCATCTAAATTAGAAAACGCATTGGAATTGTTGGATCGCGAAAATGGGAAACTTTGCAAACTTTATAAAGGACATGTGAACAATAAGTATTGCATATTTGCTAATTTTCTAGGTGGAAAAGTGAGTGAAATTTAGAATACCATTCATGCAACATGGATGTAGCAGTTATCAAATGGATTTATACAATTGGTCATTCATTTCTAGTTCATTGTTTCCGGTTCAGAAGATAATATGGTGTATATTTGGCATCTGAATACGAAAGAAATTGTCCAGAAGCTTGAATCTCATATAGGTATGAAATAACTATATAACACTCACAAAAGATTCCTCAGTGGGATCGAAGAATTTGATCAACTGCAAGTGAAATTGTTCCTTTTGTGTGTTTCAGATGTAGTTCTCTGTACAGATTGTCATCCAGATCATAATATCATCGCCTCCGGGGCACTGGCAGAAGACAGATCGATAAAAATATGGAAAAATGTAACATGAATGACGTATTTTGTATACCAAAATGTAATTATTCCCATATTAATAATTCACAAAAAATACTATTTTTATATATGACAAAGTTTATCATCCAAATTTGTAACAATTATATATATATATAGACTAAAACTGTCCCTTATCTATTCGAGAACCCTCCTTGAACATTAATGTACCTACATTATCTTCCAGTATGAGAGTGAAAAAACGGCGAATGCTTTATTGCAGGAATATTGTTATTCTTTCCTCATGATCAACAACCATCCTCCATGTCAATTTGTATATGGATATATTTTTTGTGAATGTGTATTGTATGGCTTTTAATAGACCACTGGCTGTGCGCAAATAGTTCATGATGAGCAATAAATCATAGCAAGTTCGCCAACGCTCATTTTCTTACATGAGTCACTTTGACTTTAAGCAATGCGTTCAGTATAATGATTCGTCTTGTTGCTACGCAGAGATTCTTCCAATCAGAATCACAGACTGCAAAAACATTATAGGCACAAATGTCACACAAACATATGCAGCATTTATCGAATTTATCTGATAAGCAATAGTTTTCCAACTGGTCATAATTAATTCCTGATGTATCCTCCATCAGGATCTTCATCATTCATATGCAAAAATTAGTCATCAGTTGTCACGTTCAATCAGAGATATTTCGCCGTTTGTCAAGCATAATAAAAATAGAGGACAATAGCATTCGTGTATAAATGTATGTGTGTATAACGAATATATTATTGCGCATTCTCCCTTCATCAGTTATTCATAACATAACGCCTACAAAAGCAGGTCTTAAAAGTCCATGCCATAACGTATTTATCCTTGAATTCAACGACGCAAGATATATAATGCGCATTTATTATATTGTGATTAAATTCTTTGCATTCGTAGGAAGCTCATAACCTAGCAAATACAAGTATTTGCTGATAAAATACATTTAATTGATAAGTACAGTCTTGACCCAATGCATCAAATTGAATTGTTGATAACATCTATCGATTCAGGAGAAATTGTTAGAAAAAATCGATGACGTACGGTTTCGAGAAGTAATTAATTCATAACTGTGGTTTGTTGTGAATAATAGCAAGACAAAATTTCAGTCCTTTAATAGCAAAATTACAAGTTTTTACTCTCGTCATGTAATTTATTTCAGTCTGGTTCCAGAAATGATCTTTAACATACGAAGTTTGAATGAATGTGAAGAGCGATGAATAGATATGAAGTAGCCAAAGCGATGCGGGATTCACTTCGTCAGTGTAACGTCAGAGAGAGTTAGTTGACCTTATTAACTGGCGGTGTCTAATTGATATGAAGCAGCCCATCTGTGTGGATGCGTTAATTGCATAGGAGCAAGATGGAGAGTAAGAGTGAGACACAAGAGAAGGGATAAAATGTGCAACCATAGCAATGGGTGAATCGATTCTTTCATTGGATAAATGTGAGCACTTGTGGTTTTATATGGCACGTGGGCTGGTCGTGCAAACAGTATATGAATGAAAAAAAAGTGGCAGTCGTCGTTGATGCCGAGAAAATACGACGAGTGAACATTAAACAAGAAAAAAATGTTATAACGTCGTTAGTGGCAGTCCCGGTACTTCTTTTCACTTATTTCTCATTCCTCTCTTCTATTTTGCAGCTGCCTGATTGATTGGGTACATGAGTGGACTTGTGCGTATTTCACATGCAAGATTGGTATGAAAAAAAGCATCAGAAGAGAATCGACATGAACAAAAAGAAAGAAACACATTAAAATCGATGATTGAGTGTTTTCTAATTGAATAATTGTTGATTCGAAATACATTCGATAATTTCGATAGACAAATGTTTGAGACTGTGACCATCTGATTCCAATAGTGGCGTCAACCTCTTCATCAACTATTCAAACGTGTTCTGTAATCCAAAATTATTGCACTACGTTTGGCACATACTAAAAACATCTATAGGGTTTTGAAGCAATAAATAAATACAGCGAATGATAAAAACAATTTCATTTAATGGCATATATTAAATAACCTCACTCTCATGACAGAAAAGGTACTTGCCAAGTTGGCTAAATAATGCATGCTATATTTCTTCATATAAAATCGTAAGTAAAATATATTCAGTCATTATCATAACATATCCAACATCTTTCAACATTTCGAAAGCTCAATCTGGTAACATATTTTGTAGTTGGAAGTTTATTATGGATAGATGCGAAGTAAATGATCCCGGAATTTGTAATTCAGTCTATATCTGCTTTTATGATATTTTTTTTTCTCTTCCATCAATGAATGTCAAGTTTTTTTCCATTGATGTTGCTTCTTTTACATCATTAGAATCTTCGCGTGTATTATATAGTTCACGCACTATATACCAGTCAACAAGGCGCAATGTTTCGTGTAAGAGAAAAAAATAAAAGTGTCGAAAAAGATGACGGCGTACGAGTGATTCATGCAAAGTGTTACCACTCCCTCTTACAAAATGTATAACACAGAGCAGATTCTCATGAGAATTCGCATATGGATCAGTGATAGACAAGAGGATTGGATGGTATTGAAATCAGACCAGGCGATCATCGTTCTTAAGATCCCTGGATATGGTCTACCTATTTTTTTTTCTTTCATTTAAATTATTTATATGTTTATTTCACTTGATATATTCCACTGTTTGTCGCTGTCTCCTTTCACGCATAAAGTTCTCTATCAACTCACATATAAAAACCTTTTTCACAACGTGTGCTCTCGGCGAGAGGCCAATTTATGAATTACGCGATATAGAGCATCGCAATGCAATCCGCGCGCGCGATGTTAATCTAAGTCGAGATGGCGATGGATATTTATTGCATTTTCACGGTATATCTGGCGAATATCCCAGTCAACTTTGTGTCAGTTATCTCTCTTATTTGACCGTTAATCTTAATTTTTGATTTTTATTTCTCTTCTAAAAACGCATTTAGATTTCAAGTACTTTTACTTATAGATTGTTAATTATATCGGTTGTAACAATTAGACTTTTTGGAGTCTGTCATTATTTTTGTTTAAATTCATTTTGTTCTTCCATTTCTTGAAGTGGCTGAATAATTATTTCTTTTTCTAAATGATTATGGAAGTGAATGAACGAAATTGAGAGTTTTCATTCTGTACACCTGAACTCACAAAAATTCGTCTTCATTACTCGTGCATGATACTAACGGAGTATACTTTTGAATATTATATTCAAGAAATTCGAAATATATCGTCTCAATAAATAAATGTATACAACTGAGAGGAACCAATTGTCATAATGATCGAATAATTGCATACATGTACATGCATATGATTTGTAGAATAAAAGTATTCATGTGAAATTACATATTCCTCTGGAAAATGACGATGAGAAAAAGATAGTAATTCATCTGAGAAACGATTTATTTAACGGAATTTTACGTGATAAGAGTTTTTTTTCAAAGCTTTTGTTTCTTTTGCCTGATTTATATTTCAAGCGGGTGCCTCGCGGCTTGACAGCTGTTTGTCAGTAAAAGGTAGGAATACTCCCCGCTTGTGCACATACATGAACATCTACAAACATGTAAACACGCACTTGGATTTTGAATTACTTCCGCATCGAGATTTATCATATTCTCTAGATGATTCCTCAATATGAGGACAAATAGTTCGCTCATATCATTTAATGAATGGTTCGAACGTAGAAGCAATGCAACAGTTTCATGGCTGTCATGGAACTTCAACTCAGAGAATAATTTGCATAGGTCTCGTGATTCTCCCTGGAAGTCAGCATTGAAAACTGAAAACATAACATTAATTATTCCAATGTGTTTCGTTTCTATAAGTGAATATATTCAACATATCGCTATTTAATTGATAATTTACACCATTACTACTTATTTGTCAGAACGAATAATTCGTTTTCATTACTTGTTCTATTATTACAGCGAGATGTGACTACTTTCGAATCCAATACCTCTCGTCATATTAGTCAACCGAGAATTCTAAAATTACTTTCATGGCACAGTATATCATATAAAATTGGATGTGCGGCTGGAACTTGACATAGAAATTTTATTAGGCAGTTGCTTAACGTATGAATTTATCAAATTTCAATTTTTAGTATTCTAACCTTAATTCATGTCGTAAAAGTCGGCCTCCTACAAATTGAAAACTGAACATTAGTTTTGATTCAGTTGCAGTTGAAATAATGATTAACAATCCCACCTACACCATCCATTCGAATTTCAATGAAGAGATAAAACATCACATGACTAACGAATTTGATAAATTATGAGGCAGTCAATGTCTTTCTCCACTTTCCACTGCATAATCATTTTGGCTTTGAGATAGATATCATTATACTAAATTATTTCTACGAATGAAGCAAAAGAATAAAGCGTTCAAAGGACATGAAAATGATTCTGGTCCCTCTATCCAATTTTCAACACCTGAATATCTGACATAGAAACACATTGGACAATATCCAAGTTGGCACACAATTATTTTGAATTCAACTTGATTGTGTGTGTGTCCATGTGTGTGATATGTTTGTGATACCGTATGGCCTGCTTGTGCATTCAATTTGCATGTTTCTTTCCTGATTTAAATTGTACTTCATACTACAGTGACAATATCGTTGTGTTTCTGCTCATTGTGACTAATAGCTATTAGAGTATTTGGATGCCAAAATGTTTGCAAGAAGTGGGCGATCCAGTTTATATTTATATATGTTGTGAGCTTTAATTCTACTTCGCCTTTCCTCGATTCTATAAACCAATTATTCATCCACTCATTTATTCTCTGCTTTAGTTAGGATAACCAGTTGATGGATTATCGTTGTTCATTACTTTCACATTTTGTCCATCACTAATTCGCTGCAATCCTTTAAATTTTAGTTGTTGGAGTTTTATGGAGTTTTATTTTTTTATTTATCATTATCTTTAACGAGAACATTACTGCGTTAACTTCATAGTGCACTGGAGGTTATTTTAAAAAGTCCCGTCCGTTTGTATCAGAAAGTGTTGTTCTCTTACTTGTACATGTTTATGAATGTGTAAAAGAGCGGAGGTGGATTTCACAATGACTTTTAAGTGTATGAATACAATCTGGAGACTTGATGACGAAGACAAGCGAAGTTTTTCCGGGCAGGTGGACAACAGGAAGACGCATAAGTAACGGTAATTTCGTTGCGAAGTAAATGAATTTTATTACTATCGTAAAATGAAAAGGATGAAATGTGATAAAAAAAGACATTGGTTTTACGTTATCAATGTTCTATCCACGTAGCAATAATTGTCACCAATCATTTCCTATATGTGCGCACACGCATACATAAATAATGTCCGACAATGGCTTACCCAATTGTCCACAATTGAAACAATTGTGCTATCTGAATGAAAATTTCATTGTCGAAAATATTGAAACTCAATTTCAAAACGTAGTACCTAATATTCAGTTTGTAATGACAGTGATCCAACTGACAAATGGGGTAACTTCTCCTATCAAGAATATGAACATTGTGTCACATACTAATAACATCACCTCCAAATGACAATTACAATGCAGGGAATCAGTCATGATGAAATCGTCAGCAAATATTCAAGAACGTGTTGTGAATTCTCGTCTCCTTTAAATGAATTTTGCCATGTAACGGTCATTTACCTTGATCTCTTCACGAGAAATTGGAGGAATTACTCTTCAACGAATGAATGTCATGGACATCGTCTGTTATTGAATACATCTTTAATTCTCTCATCGAATCATCACCATGATCTGTGTCCAGAGTGTAAGAAAACAGATAAATATGTAACATAAACGAAAGAACAAAAGCAACAGTTGAAGAATCCGTGGACAGACATCAAAATCGCCCACACTCACCATAACATGATATGATCGTGGACATCAACTCCAAACAAAAGTGTTGTACGTCTGAAGTTTGATCATCCACTGTACCAACTGCTAGACCTGTACATAACATCATAGAGAAATGAGAGGAAGATCAAGACGAGAAAAAGAGTCAGAGAATGTCGTTTAGGAAAATAGGCATATAATTTATAACGTATGCCTGCCGGTTGCGCCCACATGGTCACACTGCTAACCATCTATGGTCACTGAACGTGACGTCAACATGCGGTTACTTTACATTAACCAATATATGTGTGTAGGCGCCGGACGGGGCATAGAAGGTAACGCCCGTGGGATATCACAGAGGCGGTTTTTCAAGGATCAACATTGAGGCTCGCGCTCTTGCGTTCAATCGATGCCCACATGCATCTAATATATATTTCTTCTAGGCAAATAGACAGACATTTGGATTCTTATCCAACTAATATGATTTCCTCTCAATATTATACGCTCAATGTAACATTCTATTTTATTTATAGGTTAGAACAATTGAATTGACAGAACGAATAGTATTCTTTATATTGCTCGAAAGTAAGTTCCAATGAAAATTGAATGAATATATTCATCTGGAGTGAAATATTATTTATTTTTAATGGCTACCCGAGTGGGATTGTATTATGTTTCAGGTGCAATTGGTGAAAGGTATATCAATCAAAATGTTTGAGTATTGATGTTGAGTTCAATCAAAGATTTGATTCTTGAATGGGTACAATATTGAGTGGGAAATAATGTGGGTGCTTCAGCTCAGTAATTTCTATTGCCATTACGAATTTCACATTGGTAATTAAATGAACACGGAGAAATATACCGTTACTTCTCATAGAGATGAGAATGATTGTGCACAAATTATGTTAACGAGAGCTATTTACCAAAATAATTATTATGTCGACGTACACTGACAATAAGAACCACTTCTACTTGATCATTTTTATGTGCATAAATCAAAGGATACTTCAATGACGAACGGCATATAGTTATGTGGTTGAGATACGTGTTCATTTAGCTGCGATTTTGCCTCATTAGAAATCTGCTTAAGCAACAAGCTCTAATTACATGAGGGAGGCCAATTGACTTGGAGCTGTTATATGATCGACACCATGTTGGTGTGTTGGTTTCAATACCGTGAATAGTATGATGATAAAAGTTATAATATTATATGATAATGAAATAACTGGTTTGATCTGTCAAGGAGTGACATGATTCGTGAGCAAAGAGTTGTTGATAATTGTTGTGGTTATAAAATGATAGTGATAGAACGAATATTATATCTGTGTACGAGTTGTATTTTATGGTTATCCATGAATAATGATGAGGATAACGCAAGTATAATATAAACATCAATGATCGGTATGAAAATATGGTTAGGATGATTGAACGCTATCCATCGGCTGTTTGCTTTCAGGTGGACAGCGTTGTCAATGTTTGCTCGCATGGTAACAATGAGTATTCAAATAGGATTTTATGTAAGTTTTTTGTTATTTTTTAAGTTACAGATTCTTGATAAAGTTATTTCTGATTCTAATTGGGGATGATAATCCAACCGAGTATCCTCAATGTCGGTCATATGATTTCTTTAAATAAATATCAGGATCTAATTTATTCGGTGCAATTACGATGTTCATTGAAAAGATAATGGTTGCGATTAAATTGTTGATTTCGATTTTGCGACATTAAAATTCTAATTGATTTATCGAAATAACAATGATGAAATGGTTACAAATTTTCATAATGCAAACTGCAATATATTATACGATACTTTATTATGTATGTACATCTACCTGAGTAATCGCAAAATTACTACAGCAAAGTCATTAAGGTCATGCCATACAGAGAAAAAAAATTATATACAAGAATCACGTCAAGATGTGTTAGACAAAACTGGATTGGCCGGATATTATAGTAAAGTATACTCATACACATATTGCACGTGTATATACTTGCAAATTGATGATATTGAAACATGTACAAGTTGCGTTAATGGATCTTAATCGCAATTTGTCTGTAACATAACGGAAACCACATTCTCTTTTTGTTTCGTTGAGAACTTTTTTTTTTTACAATCTCGGAAAAACACATCTAACCTGCAATTACTTTTACAATAATGCAACACACTCTCCGATTGTCTATTAATCTGATGAAATTATATTTTTAATTTTGAGAAAACATTTAATAGAAACCCACGTGTCTGAGAGTATATACATCTACACCATGTTCATCGTCTCGTAAATTGTAAATATCTTTATGTGTGTGTTTTTATAGAAGACTGTAGTGTCTGTAAAAGGCAATACGTTGGACTCTACTAGACTGAATAATATTAAACTCGTTAGTTGTGGTGACACAGCATCAACGCCAATTTTAGACTATCTCAATTCATATGAACAGGTTCTTATAAACAAATGTGGAGAATCATTCGACTATTTCACACATGCCTACTTTTATATTTCGTTCTTCTCCATTGGAATTACAGGATCGAATGATAAAACATGAAAAACTGCAAGTTCCCTTTGTCTGACATACATATAACGTTATGGTAATCCGAAGGCTTGCACATTGAATTGAAAATTTATGAATGCCATCGTATTCTATTCATGAAAATATACCGTCAATCCCTTGCTTGATGGTCAATACATCCATGTGTCAATATTATCTGGTCGTATAATTCCTACATACAATGTATTCATATCGCAATACGATCTGTCTACTTTGTGCACCCTCCATTTGAAAACATGCACATAACGCAGATTGGTACTTTAAGTAGGTTGACTCTATGAATAATACATATAGCGAAACATATCATGCTATGATTATGATGAGGCTCTACAGTGTGTCAGAGTAATGTATTCAGAAATTATGAGAGAGACTTCATATTGTGATTCCTGAGGTAGAAAAACTTTGAGCCGTTCGCGATATATTTTTCAAGTTCAATTATCATACGTTGCACAATTTGTTTTCCGACTCTACATTGTAATCTACATATCCACCTCTTCTTTCCTTCAAACCATGTAATTTCGCTGTGATGATAACGAATGTCGTCACGTTGAAGTGGCGTCTTCATAAAGTAGATAATAATGAGAAACAATTCATCGATGTGATATTTATTTGATGGGATTGATCGATTTATGGTCGAACTCCTCGTCAACTTCAATATTGCTCAACGTGTTGAATAATTTACTCCATAGATTTCGTCGTTAATCGTGCGTTTTTCATTACAATTATCGGAATTGTACCGTGACAGTGATCGTATTTGTAATATTTGACAATTTACGTGTTCTCGACTGGTGCGTGAACATAGACGAATGCGTCGGATGCTTGATGGTCTGCAAAATATGAAAAAACAATGGAACATCTCAATTCCACGCCCACATTTGAACACAAAATAAATATACGATTGTTATCTTACCAAGAGATCGATGTTGCATGATTCGTAATCAAGTTCATGTAACCATATCCTCTAAACACTTTTACGAAAGACTATTTTATAATAGCGCGTAACGATTCTGACGCGATATTGCAAAAGAGTATTTATATACAAAGATGAATTTCTTTTTATCTTTGTGCCATTTATAGTTTTCCGCTCCTACACATTCAGTTTTTACTCGTCGGTTCGATGATACTCATATGAATACTGAATGTACAGGTGGAATGTGTCTGGTGTTCGAACATAACAGATGAGAGAGTGTAGGAGTAAAGAAACATTACATCGGTATAGATTTGGGTCATCCGGAGGCGGTAGCTTCCTTTTGGAATAGGTACCAACATTCACGTTCGTTTTCTAACGAGCGTAGTGCCGGCATGTCACACATCACCGGCCATGAGATACATACCGGGTGTGGAGTATTACATCCCTGTAGTATATTACATACGAATATGAGTGTGTCCAGGTATCAATGTCCATCCAAGTAAGAATGTATCATCTGGAATGAATGTTATTTGTTATCTGAGTGAGATATTGAGAAAGAAATTTTTCAAGTAATATATTCCAATGATGATGCTGATACGTATTCGATGTGTCGATGTTGTTTCAGAAACTTTGGGATCATGATGAAAAAAGAAGAATATAATATAGTCATTGACTTCGCTACAAGTTTCAACCACTCTCTTCTCTTCTTATTGTTGCCCAAGGTAAATCTGCAAAGTAATGGTCTCAGCACAGTTGCTCAGTGCACTACTTTGTATGCACATTTATACAATCAAGATGATATTGCTTAACCATGTAATGGAAGATTCGAAAAAATGGGATGAACATTTCCATTTTCCTCAATAAAACGTGCGCATGTATAATATACAATTAATGAAGAATCCAATAACTATGATGATGATGATAATTAACGATTCGTATCTGTCTCATCAGAGTAAGTCGAGTCTAAACAGAAGAAAAGTAAGTATATAAACTACATATCAGTTACAGTTGATGGTTTGATTATCTTGTTCTCATTATACCGAAATGTATTCGCATCAATCTCAGCATAGCTTTCCGGAATTTATCATACATAGATTCAATTAGTATAACAGTAATATCACTATCTACAAAAAATTGAGTGATCGAAAAAAATCTCATTTTGATAACAATAATGACGAGGATTGAACAGTCGTTTTGTTATTTCAGCAGGGCAGCAAGTACGTCAAGATTATCGAAACAAAAAAAAATGTGTAAACGGCACTGTGCTCTGTTGCAAGTTTCAACTGTTCTCTCTTTTCATTCCACCATCTTTGACTATCTCTCTCTCACATCGAAGGAACATATTTGCGTTGGTTGCAGCAGAGTGTACCCAGTGTAAATTCACATGTACACACACACCCATGTAATGTGTACAAAATTTTGCTTCTCTCACATACATTCTAAGGGACATAACCTCATCTCTGTTCTTCAACTTGCGTTCAACTCTGTTGGTACCCCCCTTTCTTTTGCCCCTCATGCTTTGACACACACGCGCAGAGGCCGTATATGGTAGTGGGCGGGAAGGCGCATGGTGGACGGATTTCTCCGTCGTGTTATATCCTCTATCTTCTCACCGTCATCATCATCGTCATCTCTCTCATATATGCGTGGCGCGCCTGCGCAATTATAATGCGCATGCGCGCATTCAGACATTAGCGCATGCGCCCCACAACTGAACAAAACTTTAATCGAGTGAGAAAAAACTTAGCAACCCAAACATGAATAAGAATGAGAAAAACATATAACAAAAAGCATGTGTGAAACAGAGACGATGAACATTTTGTAGCTCGATGAGTAGAGGTTATGTCGAACGAACAGAGATAGGCGATGAGAATCAGAAGACAGACAATGTATAATGTGTGTAGAAGAATTTTCTGTGATGGAAGAGTATGAGAGTGGGGGAGAACTTCACTTTTTGCCTACACGGAGAGAGAGAGAGAATTACAGGTCGGCAACGTTCAAGCACATGCGGAGTGGCGCAGTAGAGAGCCGAAAGTCCGGTAGTGCGTGCGTGTTCGAATTTTTTATATTAAATATTGCTCTCTGTGAATTTATTATCGTACTTTTTCCGTTCGTTTCGATTCGTGACTGTTTTTACTGACAATAATATTACAAATTTGAGATTGAAAACACCTGATACAATCGTAAATTATTGAGAACTTCTCAACACAACCAGCAGCATTAAAGATATATTTATATATACATACATACATGTATGAACGTTGAGAACAGCAATAAACGTAGAGAGTTCGTGTGTGGCACGGAAAAACATCGTTTGTTTTTTTTTATTCTGTGAGTTGGAAAAAAAACGAATTTTTTTTTGAAGACTTGTGCTGCCTCTCAACCATTTGTTTCATATATAAATATATAGATACATATATATTTATATAT
>JABMBR010004936.1:0-19672 GCA_018881525.1 Meteorus sp. PSUC_FEM 10030008
ATATATATATTAACTTTTGTTTTGTTTGTGTCCTGCTTTTTTTCCCTTTTCAACAGAAATATCAGAAAAGCACGAATATATGTGAAGAGGTTAAGCAAAACGAAATACATTATACTTGGCGCACGTTGAATTCTTCATATGCATAATTGCCTCTCAAATAAGGAGACAGTGGCCACAGATTGATAGTCGCGCGCGTGCTGTAGCGAAAAAATTGACTAGAAATTGGATAAATTAACGAATAAATTGATGAGATGAAAGAATTGAGTTGATAATTGTACTATTGATCAATGATAAACAAAAGTGAACGCAAAAAAAATGACTGGAGAGTAGTCAACACTGGGAGTATCTCAATCAACTGCTTTTGTCTATAAACGCACACGTTTCATATTTAACTTTAGTCTTGTTCCGGATTTGGTCCATTTGAAGAAAAATGGCAGACTTTTTTTTTTTTTTAAATGTTTGTGTAGAGAAAATAATGTTTTTTGTGCCTTCAATAATTGAGCCCTCTAATCATTGATGCCCATGCAAGGAATCTGTAAAAAATTTGTATATGGTAAGTATGTGAACACGATCATAGAGGATTTTTACAGCACTATCAGTCTTCCTCATAATATGTCATCGTGATGCATCACTTTGATTACACTGCATTTTCCTCAACGGAACTCAAAGTTTGTTATCATGTGAACAATACGCCGCACGCGCGCATTAGTACTTTCATGTGACTACATACACATGGGATTATAGTAATTTTAATAGTAGATCATGACGCAGTCGCGAAATGCATATTCCTTGTATGTATAATGTTATATGTATATTATTTACACTTTCGTTATTAGATCGTACAATGATTTGACTATGGCGGAATTTAATAATGATCATTATCATAACTGTCGAGTCATTTGCGTTTAAAACACATGGTTAATGAATAATTATAGTTAATTCTGACTGCTTATGAAAATTTGCGTTCAGGAAATATAGCCAAAGTATAAAAATTTCATCTACTTCAGTTATATATACGCTTACATAAAACTCACATCTCATATACACGTACAAACCACACGTTCTCTTGCATACTTCCACTCATACATTTCATTCATATTTTTCTCTCACGGAAAAAGAGTATCGTTGCATGAACAAATGAAAAAATAATTGATATTTCGATTCATACAACTCCGCGGTAGTCGTCTCTTTATGAAATTTTGGATATTTTATCTTTGTCAAGTGGATTCTTGAAAAGAATTCTGCCCCTATCCCAGAAGGATAGAATACTGGATATAACACCATAAGTCATTCATACTGGCGAATGGCAACGGGATACAGCTTATAGCCAATTTATATTAACGTGCGATAAGAATATATTATAATTTGCGTGCTGGTAGCACACATGTAGAAATCATGCGCAAATTGCATACAGAACTTATGTTATCCTTCTATGCTTCCCTCATTACGTATCAAAGTTCAGTTTGACAGTTGAAACTTTTGTCACTCACTTACGTGGAGAGAAATTAACAATTTAAAGTATTCAGAAAAAGGGTAAGAGAGGAGGTGCGAATTGGCGCAAATTTCACTTAAAGATTCTTTGGTTGTTCCATATCTGTAACACAGCGCTGCTGAGATTCAATGTTGATATTAAAACCACCGTCATATTCAGAAAAGAGAGAACAATAAGGTTGCGATCAGTCTTCCGAGTAGATGAATCCGATATTATCGTGAAACATTCATTAAGATGCCGGCTCATCGTCACTGAGATTGTGAAGGTCTGCATAATTCATAACGGCTCGGTGTAGAAATTCATACTGTGCCTGTAAAAATACGTTTTAATGACACATTAAATTACCATCATGCTCTACTCGTCAAACTTCAAGTCCAATAAATTAATTAACTTACAAAACTGCTGATCATGCCGTGTCTTTGTGATCTCAATTTCTTCGTCGTTGTGAAAATATCAACACGTTTTTCTGTTCTCAACTGTTGTACAAGTATGCTGAGCGCGACGAACATTGAACTCCGGTCTGATCCATAGTTACAATGTACAACGAAGGGTACAGTTGACTCGACATCATTGGACACCGTCTGATCAACAAGCTCAATGAGACCGCGCGTTACTTCCGGCACCTCGCCCTCCACCGTCGGCCAGCCATGATATTGATACTGCGTCACTACTGTCGTTTCATCGGTCTTGGTATTGGCAACGCATAATTCACGTCTCGTATAATATGGACAACTCTCACTTTGGATATATCGAACTGTTATATGATCGTATACTATCTCATCTTCCGGCCAATATCTTGGACATTTCCGCGGTCCTTCGTTCAACTGGAATTAGGCGGTCATGAATCATAAGTTTTCGCTACATATTTTATTGCAGATTATTCGGTTATCGTCTAAATGAACAACTTACATCGGAGAGCATAACAATCGTTGAAATGCATTGTTCCGAAATCATGCGCCAGAAATCAGCGATAGTTGACTCAAGAGGATCTTGCGTAATGATAAATGATTCGGAATTATCATAACCCTCGATGAATGATGCATTTATATACGTTGAGTGTTCTCTTCCCGGAATGGGAGTGAGAATTACACGATTACGGTCATATGGTATGACCAACTCACTGCGATTTTTTATTCTATTTTCATCGCCACTACCCACAGAGAAGGATTTACGTTCTTCCAATACAGAAGTGATTTTCTGCGAATTTAAAACAAGCTCCTACAAAACACTGAGGTATGAGTAATGGATCTACATGAAGGAGGAAGGGATTTCAACGTACTAGAGACGTTCTACTCACCTCATATTCTTCTTCCATTCGACACTTTTCCTTCCCATTGTCCCGTTGTCGTAACTTTTCTACAGTAGCTTTCAATTGATTTATCTGTATTTCTGTGTCACCATACGTCGCCATTTCCATTAAAGAACGATAGATAAAAATATATTGCTTAAGTGACTGGACTAAGAAATTACGTTGATGTCGAAGGTCGCAAACAGTATTAAAAATTGAAACTTGTCCCTCTTCGACCAGTTGTTGTAGAAGAGAATCAAGCGCGACGAGGGTACCAGTCCTTCCAACGCCAGCGCTGCAATGTACAAGGATTGGTCCTTTTTCCAACGAATACGCTTCATTCACGCGTTTAATAAATCTAAGTATTGCGTGAGGATGTTCTGGCGCCATAAAGTCTTTCCATACGAGAAAATGGTATTGAATGATCGTCCTGGCATCACGCTCGCCGGTTCTAGTCATCTTTAATTCCCGTACAACATAGTCGGAGAATGCCCGCTGCCTTACATGTTCTACCGTTATATCGCCAAAGTTCTTAGTTTCATCTTTATCTGGCCAATATTTAGCGCATTTAGTCTTGGAATATTCTTCAAGATTAGTTAACATGAGAACTAATTCCAAATGCTGTTCCCAGATCATCCTCCAATAATCACACACAGTATTGTCCATAGGTCCTTGTGCGCAAATGAACTTCTTTCTCTCCTTGTATCCAAGAACAAAGTTTGCATTGATATAATCCGAACCGGCAATTCCGTCTATTTGTGATAATCGTACGCGAGTTTGATCGTAACATTTGATATCAGGATAACGATTCTTGTACAAATTTTCCCGTGCTTCCGATGCCCGCGTTGTACGATCAGTGAAACGATCAGGTAACAATTCGAACTCGTGTTGGAAACCATAATCCGAATCGCGATGACGTTCCAAATAGGCCTGCAGTAACTCACATTTAGGAATTGGTGGCATATCCGGCGGACTAGCCGCTACTAGTTGATGTCTACCTCGCAAACTCCTGCAAAGATGCCTGCCAAAAAAGGGCATCCATTAGAAAATCAGTTGTTATTCTATTCTTTCCGTACTCCATTTCGATGTTTTCGTCAATCGGCTCATAATCCACAATTACTCACCTGATACTGTTGCGCAAATTAATATTTTCTTCACCGCCTTGTTCTGCGCGCTTCGTATATCGATGCAGAATACACAGAGCAAGGAGTAAAATCACAATAATAAGAATTGAAGCAACAGCAACTTGTAGAATAATTCCTAATGTTCCACTTTGCTTAGCAATTATTGCACGCGGTTCTGAACCTGCTGCGAGAGAATTCAGATATCCACTGTATGCAGCTAATGTTTGTCCCGCCTCATTTCCATAGACTGAAATAGATATCATGATATTGGAAAATCTGACATTAACGTTTCATCTTGTCGTACTTACCTATGACTTCAATGAATGCGGTATAATTCGAAAGAGCATCTAGATAACCGTCTGCTGGACGATATTGAGCAATATCAGGGGAAGTTTCCATAAGCGCTATGTCACCACCAGAATTATCTCGTTTGCGTCTACTAGGTAAAGTAGTTGCAACATTTGCCAATTGGCTTGGATCCGTAATTTCTACACTCGGATGAGTGCTTGTTGATATGATATTATGCGTCAACGTATATGTAGTAGTTTGTGCTGTGGTTGTGGGCGTACCGGTTGTATTCATTACTGTTGGCATATCAGGAATAAGGTGGAGTGTTGGAGATGGTTTGGGCCTCAAACCAATACAACGGTCACACATTGAACTTCCATTAGAGCTCACGCGATCATCACCAAGAAATATCTCAGACAATAAACGATCACTGTCGAACATCTCCGCGAGATATGCACCGCCAGCTGGTGAAGCATGTGCATAGAAATAAGAATGAATTTCCATCTCTTCAGGTGGCGGAAGATCCGTGGATGTTTTGTGTGGCGCAAGTTTAACTAAGAATATACGATAACAGCATATCGGTCCGTTGCGTTCTGATATACGAGGGATGAAGAGTTTGAATATATGTCGGCCCTCATTCTCAATTTTTCGCCACGTGCGCATATTCAAACTATCACGATCAGGTATCGTTCCTGGCATTGTACAATTTGCAACAGATTCCGCACCAGGACTTTTCAATCGTGTCATTCCGTATATCCGTGCGGTGTAATTCGTATTTGGTGGTACCCGCCTGAATTCCCAACTTCGATCATTTTCTTTAGCACTGTGACCAACTGGACCCCAAAGATCGACCTGAATCCTTTCGCCGTTCTTGCGATATCGAGATTCCCCTGATAAATGCAATTTGTAATGCTGAATAATCCCGTTCAAAACGGCAGGAGGTGCCCAGGAGACCAACACGTGACTAGTACGAGTAATATTATCAAAACGACAGGACACGGTGAAGTTTTGTGGTGCACTACATACACCATCCAGTGTTGTACCATTCACCTCGGCACTCCAATTACCACATTGTTTTGTGTAATCACTGCAAGCAGCTATTTTGAACTGATAGGTCGTCGCTGGATTGAGTTCCATGAAGGCATAGTCATTGAATAACTGAACTGGATGAACGGCTTCTTTTCTCTGATCACCATGAATTATCATGAGATTATAATAATGCACGTGTTCGCGAAGAGCTAATGGCGGTTCTGACCAGCCTAATGTTATTGATCTGTCATTAAAGCCCTTAACTGAAACAGTCGGGACGAAAACGGGGTCCTTCTCAAGAGTCGTAATTAATCGGTGATCGTTATACGCTTGTGAGCTACCAATTGCGTTCCACGCCGATATACTTATTTGATATGCCATAGACTTATCAAAACCTTTCAACACATAATTCGTATTTTTCTGTCCAATATTTTCGCGATAATACTGCCAATCATTCGTTGAATTCTTTCTTGTCTTTACCATGTATTTTGTGATTGGCATGTTTCCATCGTTTACGGTCCAATTCAAGAATATTTTGTCAGCTCCTACAGCTTTCATAAAGTCAATACTAACTTGAGGTACGTCAATAACAAATAAAATTCTCGAAGCATTAACTATATCTGAGTAGCCATTGGCCATACACCAATACGTTCCATTATCATTCCTGACTGCGCGCGAAAAATTCAATGTTGTTATGTAATAAGTTTCGTTGACTTTTGTGATATCTGATTGACTTCTCAAATGTTCAATACTCTCTGAATTATTTCCCTTCATCCAAGTGAAATTCGTTAATGGAAAACCATGAATATGGCACTTTAAAGATGCTGGTTCGGTTGCATTTACCCTCACATTTTCAGCAAGTTCAATCCTTCCAGGCTCTATAATAATAGTTGGAGCTGAGATATGGAACGATATGAAAATGTCTCGAATTCATAACTCTCATTCTTACCTATTACTCTAATGGTGATTGTTTTTTCAAGATATTCTCCACCGTTCGTCCTGGCCTTACACGTATAATTCCCCATATGATCTCGGCTAGCTTTCATTAAGTCAAGTCTTTCTCTATATTCAGATTCATTAATACTTGTCAAATTCTTCCCTTTCATAACCCACCAAATTTTGCCCGGCTCACTAAGTTTGCATATGAAAGATGGTGTACTCCCTGCTTCAATACCATCAGCTTCCTGTGACGTTTCAATCTCCAAGGTAGCCATAGGCAAAATCGCTGTCTTTGGCAGTTCGCTTGTTTCTACAGTTATAATAATGGTACCATAAGAATTAGAATCAGCAACTAGTGTATATAAAATTTTCTAAATAAGTTTTGTCGTGCTTCGTGTAGTCAATGATAATGGCACGATGTGCCATCGCAACAATTGATACATCGAACCGGAATTTGTCTCTAGATATGTCAATTACATGAACAGAAATAAGAAGATATCAAACATCAATAACTACAATAAATAAAAGTACAAACGCCTCGAAACGACAAACGTCGGACAAACCGATATTTCGGACGATCGCCGGGCGATGATGACACTGACACAACAATCTTGGTGATAATGCAATGAATATTTTTAAGTTGAAAACTCACCGGCCTGATCGAGTTCAGCAGTACTAATAATTCTGACAACATAGCACAAGAGAAAAATCACATAAACACTCGCCATCGGCATACAATTCCGTAACATGGCGTCTCTCATTTGAGCCACTCTTTCGTATGACAGCCGGGCGTGTACAGTGTTTCACCCTTAGTTGCTTCTCCTTTTCGCCTCGTTTTCCTGGTTATATCTCACTCTTTGAATTTGACCAAGTCTTCTCACTCGTTTGTCTTGAATTCGCCTCACCAAGGGACTCACCAGGCACTTCTTCGTAGTAACATTTCCCACCTTCATCAACGCCTCCACCGAGCGTCTCTTTCACCCCTCGCTATACATTATATTGGATATATACATAACTTTGGGTTGTTATTGCTTATTGGCGAACGAAATGAAAAAAGGCTACGCTACTCCGTTTAGTCTCCGTCTGAAAGTCAACTAAACTTACGTTTTACAACCGCTATTGCGCACTTCCCGGGGATTCCGACAATATCTAGATGAAAGCACGCAGTGTTGTATATTGTATGGCTTTTAACTTGTTCGAGATCACTCCACACAGTAAAAATGAATAGACAAGGCGCGATCAACACTATCCCCGGGAGGCTGCGCAATAATCTACCGGCATGTGTGTCCCGTTGTTCGCCAAACCACTTCCCACTCTTATAAATACTTTACCTCGTCTTTTTTTCCACTTTATTTCACTAATATTACATAGTATTAGAACATTCATACATATTTATATAGAACGATATAGCGATGGCGCTGGTATCAACGAATGTTAACCAAAATACGCCATCTTGTTGCAATTTTTGTGCGAAAATATAAAATATTTGATTGTTTACAGATTTATTTTTAAGCAACCAACGTCGAAATATTCGTTTTTATTGGAAAACAGTATGTGTGATGATACTGAAGTTCTTGTAATTGTTGTGGATATGAAAATATTAATCAAAATGATTAATAGAATGCAAATAGTCAATCGCAAAGTATACAATGACGCGCACAAATAAGAATGTCACACTGATGAACGCACGCTCGATCGGTAATTCTTAAGCGGCAATATCAACAGACGGTTATGTGAGGAGAATACTAAAAGAAAAAATTAAAAAAAGAATGAAATTCTGTACGCGTGTAAGACTTGATTGGATTAATTTTACGGTTGGTTGCTGTAGAGGTGTGGGGCGGAAGGCAAGGAAAAGTATCGTAGTTACGCATTCGTCAATGTTTCCACGATACTTATTGTATGTATTTTTATTCAAGAGAGTAGATGAAAAGCACGTTTGCGTGTAGTTGAACGGAGAAATGAATCGGCTGAGTGCGTTATACAAGCGAAGTCCATGGTTCTCTATAACATTCAACAGTACTAGTACTAACTCTAGTAGCCAGAAAATTCATATTGATTTTTTGAAAAAATGAAGTGAGGGCGAAGCGAGAGAATAGAGTATGTACAGTAGTGATCTAAGGTGTGGTTGGTAATGGTTTGTTAGTAGTAGAATGCTTTGCTACGCCTGCGAGTAGTCGTGGCGAGGATTTCGCGAGCAGAATAGGAAAGATCGAGGGAAATGTGAAAAATTGAAGGGAAAAATGTTGATACTGGACAGAATGCAGTTGTGATAGGCTCGGTAGTTGGTGATCATATATTGGAACCGGATGAGAGGCACGTCATGAAAATGTTTTTACTCTACTATTTTTATTGTGTGTTAGGTTAGGTGTTTAATTTGTCAAATGATATTCTCGTGTCATCAAGTTTACGCACCATTTCTTGGAGTGACACACGATCAGTGTATGCCTGGAGGCTGTCAGTAATGTCACACCGCAAAATACTGTGAAAGCTCATATAAACGTGTATCTGTATTTGTATACGTATGTGTGATATTACAGTGCATTGAATGAGCTCAAAATATAAGCAGGGAGAAGGAAACAAAAATGCGTGGATGATTTGTCGATTGAAAAGAGTTCAGATTTGATGAAAATGATGAGTAGTTGGACGGAGAGGATGCATAGAAGGGCAGCTACCCTTGGTAATGTTGTCACCAGCTGTGGCCATCCTTCAACAGTACCATATCCCAGGAGACTCGAAAAGTAAGTCTACCTCATGTTGAACAAAAGTTTTTTTTCTCTTGTGTACAATTGAATATACTATTTTCTTTGTTTTTTCATCGTTGTAGGGTAAAATTTGGCGTGCCTCTGGATGAAGTTTGTAAGAATGATATACCTGGTCCATTATTAGTGAGTAATATTGAATTCATGATGATCGAAAAATAAAGTTGAACTATGAAAAAAAGTAATCACTGAGTTGCCTTCATGCATTTATGATTATAACAGGTGCTTATTCTGAAACTAAATAAGGAAGCACCATTGAGAAAAGATGTTTTTCGAGCACCAGGCCACCAGGGTAATATGAAGAAATTGATACATTTCTTACAGACTGGTCGTTTAGTCAATATGGACAATTTCAGTGTTTATACAATAGCCAGTGTGTTGAAAAAATTTTTAAGAAAAATACCTGGTGGCGTATTCGGTAAAGACGGTGAACAACAGTTGTTCACTGTTATTCAACTTGACAGTATGGAACAGCAGAGGGACCAGATACATAAGTAGGCATCATCATTGAATATCATATAGTTCAATTTGACGTTACTGGTTTATCTTTATGACAGATTATTCTAGCTGTAATCACTTTCATCGTTATGTTTGTCATTTTGCAGATTGATTACGTCGCTGCCGATTTACACACAACGTTTATTAGTATTACTCTTTGGAACATTTAGAGTAGTAGCGGTAAACAGTGAACGAGCTCGCACAGGCATGTCCAGTGAAGCGCTCGGAGTCTCTGTTGCACCCTCATTCTTTCAAAGTTGCGTGAGCGACGGTAAAACTGCAAAAATGGAAGATGTATTGAGGTTCAAAGTACGTGACAATTTCCATTTTTAATTTTAATCTATTCGGGATACTTTACTAATTCATATCTCTTGTACTACAATAATAATAGGCTGCTAGAAATGCTATAGACTACTAAAAATGTCGATCAAAATTTAACGCCACATATTATTTTATCGAGGAAAAAATTAATTTAGAGGCATTGAAAGTAATAATACGTGACCGGACAACGGACCAGGGGAATGATATTAGGAATACGCATTGAGAAAACGCGATAATACTCAAATAATTAAAATCATACTTCAATGACGCATTTGCAAATGCTTTCTAAAATTTCTGTCATGCCAAACAACTACATATCAGATTCTGCATGCGCTTGATAACATCATGAGCTATATTTGACTATCATTTTTTCTCATTTATTATGTTTGCCCACTTACATCATCAGGCGGAGGTCTCAGTAAGTTTTGAAATACTAAACCCAATTCTCCTTATATGTTTATCATACATTCATTGTTGGATCTAAATAGATAAAAATTAAATGCTTTTATAGTATTGCTTTAATTTTGAAAAATGGAGGGTTCGAATTGAAGTTTGTGAAAGTAAATGACATAACTCCATTCTTTTTGAAGATATATCATTCCTAGACGAATATAACAATGATATTAACGAACTTCATTCAATCAGGTGGCGACGCGTGTAATGAAATTTATGATCGACAATTTTGGAGTATCGAATCTCTTTGGTCGTGAAAATTACGAATTTTATGCACGTATTACTGGTCGGATATTGAAAGTGGAGGAAGACTGGATATTTAGTTTTCGATATCCACCGGACACTCTTGTATCGAGTAAGTTGGAAGAAATTAACCGAATGATAAACATGAAATAGTCACTTTCTTGCATGTTTTCCCATCTTTATGATGAATTTTGAATACTCTAGGACAATTATCACTTGAAGCGGAGAAAACTTGGCTGCAATATGAATTTGAACGTTGGGGGCTCAAATTTAATTTGGAATGTGTGTATTTAACGATTATGTCTAACTTGGCACTATTCTATTAATCAACAATTTTTGAACACTAATTGCTTAAGTGTTGTGTCTCATTTCACAGCCATGTCACACCAAGAGGAGTCACAATCAACGCCCGCTTTGATACATGTCCCAGAATCTTTAGAGCTTACGTCATCACTGGGAATAATTCCAGAGAACACGCTATTGGAGAGTTATACACGACTTTCAGTGAGTCTTGAAGAGAATGGACTGTTTCAAGTGAGCTCATCCAACTATTTTTCATAGGGGACTCATATTGAAAATCGAAATCGAAATTTTCATTCTTCCTTTAATTTAGGCATCAAGTCGATCTTCGAGTAATGGTAGTCATCATTCGCGTCATGCAGCCATGACTTTAGATGAGCTGAGAGACGTTAACCGTTATGCTGAAAGTACAAAAAGTCTCAGCTATCTGCCACAGGTAGGCATTGGAGAAGCTTAACCATCAACAGCCCCAGAATCACTTGCACTTTGTGAGAATAAACGAAACAATCACTAAAACGTGTACCACATGTATGGCCGTAAGGAGCAGCATGCACATAATCACTGCCGTGCAGTGTTGAAAGGAAGCGAACGGAAAAAAATATTCAGAGAGGAAGGGATGAATCTCTATCCTAGTTATTGACTGATAGTTATACGTATTTCACATAGATATAACCATAAAGAGGCTGATTAATTGACTTGTAACAATATCATAACATGAAATCGATAACTCACCACATTTTTATCGATCATATGCTATACTAGCCATTCCATCGTAGAATCCTGTCGATATTTGAAGCGCGCAGCGATAAAGTTACGTCAAACAAGACTGCACTCTTGTTGTTTCTTTTTTTTTTTGGTTCTTCATCGGCTAATGCTCTCATTATTGAGTCTATTTTTACACATAATCGTTATATTATGTATCTGTATTCACGATTTTCCCTGTAATCTCATCACAAAGTTATTACAAGTGTATTATTCTGTAAGTTTCCGAGTTATTTTTCGAGTCGATTGCATGACTAAAATTTATAATTTAACAGTTTTCGTTTTGTATTGGATTTCCTATCTTAGATTAATCCTATCGTCTTTTTTCCTTCTGTAAACCAATGTAACTGTATTATTGTAATGTAGAATTTTTTTAACACACACGTCAACACATACTACGTGTAAATAATAAATTTAATTTTTTTCACGCACATTGTACCGAAACGAAATTAATTGCACACGCAGTCTACAATGTTGGTTTAGAAGTTTCGCGTGCGTGCGAGCTCTTACGATAATTCGAGATGTTTTCTCTCGGTGCAGGTGCACGAGAGGCAAACGGCGCGTATGCGCACGAGATCTGAATGGTTTTTAACGCCTGTTGGGGAAAGGCTTATGGGTACAGACAGCGATCCTACAGCAATAGCTATCCTCAGGGGATCAAATCGATCATCTTCTGGTAATATTGGTGGGTACCCAAGTGCAAAAAAATGAAAAAACCTGTCATGTTACGAAGATCTCTTTGTACAGAAACGATGATATCAATATATTTGTTCATAGCTGCAGGTTTGAGTGCGAGTGCTGAGTCGGTTAAGCGTCCGAGTTTACGGCGAACTGCCTCCAGGGAGAAATCGCGTCTGCATCGAAGTTCATCACGTCGCAATAAAGAGAATGGTGCGAAGAGTCGGTCGTCTATTGAAGCCTGCAAGTCACGTTCAATGGAAACAATGAAAATGAAAAGAGTTTCGATGGAGCAACAGACCGAAAAAATAATGAAGAATACCAGTGAAGAATTGATGAACGATGAAGTCCATACTAACGAATGCATTAAGGATAAACCCACTGATCTTTCTATTGGTCCACAGGATTGTACGGAAATGGATGTGCAAACATTTCACGTTACTTTGACGTACAAACCAAGAATATGAAAAGAAAATTAATGAAGGCAGCCTGTCGCGCAGCAAACTGTTATACGTAATTAATACACTAAAACAAATGAATTTTAATGTGTTCGAAAGATATAGTGAGGAATCCTTACGTATATGATGGAAATACGTAACGCATACGAGAAAAACAAAAGGGCGCCTGCTTATAATTCCCTCCAAACCTCAAAACTATATACATATATATTATTAATCCTGTGACTTGTGAAGAACGACCTTTGTATGTCAGACACTTGAATCATTTGAATGCATACAATGAACATTCATCTATCGGATACCACACACATACGCATACATACAAAGTATATTACTTTATCAAAACACAAGATGCAAACTGTATGTGTGCTCGAAAATGCTTCAATTGAAGTTTAGCAGCGTTTGCCCATGATCCAAAGAAGCATCGATGAAAAATTCACACAGAAAGATAGTAGAATAGGCAGGCATTGTACTCATTCCAAGTCAAACAGAGTAGGTAAAAACAGGGAACGGAACTTTTCTTTATACTCTGAAATTCACGGACAAAATTTCTTTCATCAACTCTTATCATTCCAATTGCATTTATTGTATCAATTTTATACATTCGTCGTCATATTGACGATGTAGAAGTAAAAGTAATTTAGTCACTTTTGAATTTTTTCCATCATAATTTTGTTCTTCCCTGTAAATGACGTGTCCTTTTTTTCTGCTTTCGAATGTATATTTGTGGATGGAATACGATTCATCTGAATTTTGATAAAAAGTTTCAAGAATTAGTTGAAATGATAGTGAACTTTTACCAGTTATCTTTACATAAGAGTATTAACATTCATATAACGCTATTTATATAATTACCGAAGTTTTGTTTTTTCTCATCGTTGACTCTATATTTATTTTCTCTTTAGGAGAATTTCAATTTGTTCTCTTTTTATTAAAGAAAGAACGTGATGCCGCTCTATATATATTCGTTCTTGATTTAATTCTGAAAAGAGACTAATTAGTAAATTGATTCAGTTTGATGACGGTTGGGTCTCTGTGATGATTGCTGGCGCAATCTCTCTTTCCATATTGGCGAGCGAAAAATAATGTCTTCGAACACCTTATATCAGTCGCCAAATTGTTGAAGAGAAGCTCTTTATGAATTCCTTCAAGCAAGTGCTTGTGTTATTCAGTGCATGACACCAGTTAGTTTATTTACCATTATTTACATTGACGATAAATGATCGATACAGGAGATTTTTATGCTTTATCCAGCTCTTCTTACCAATTCATTATTGAAGCTATACAGTCATTTTGTTATTTGTTTATAACAGCAATAAATATTACAGTATTGACTTACAAGAATTGAAGATATTCTCAAAGAGCAGCTCATTTCTCTCTATTCATTTTCATCATCGGAATCCACAGTTTTTCAATAAACAAAGCGATACAATTGTTTCATGCAGAGTTTCATACTCTCTCATTTTTTGATAAGTAGTATTAAGCACGATTTTGTTTAATTCGTAGCTTGCACCAAAGAACTATTGTCACCATTGCAATCAATTGCATGTTGATCTGTTTTTCGAGAATGATGCTTCGTTTAATAGTGAAATGTATACCATAATTCTCGATTTTTTTTTGTATTATTTCTCTCTCCCTCAGTTTCATTGACATTGTACTATCAATGATGCAACAATTTTCTAATTACAGAAGAAAATTTCCTTCACGCAATCAATTTATCTAATATATTTGATAACTGTGTTTTTGTTTTCTTACTTTTTTTTAGTAGTTTATGACGTATTTGTTGACTTATGAGAGCACGAATGCCAAAAAACATATTGAATTGTTGACGAAGTCCAAAAAATTATGATGATGTTCCTCAACCTGAAGACTGCTTTCAAGACCATCAATTAATAGTGATTAAATGTCCATATGAAAATGTATTACTTTCTATTTTTTTGAATTCACAATCTTTTTTGATTTTTATCGCACATTTCATAATGTTTTCTGGACAATACAACAATGAATAATACATGTAAAGATGTTAGAATGGATGAAAGGGGGGTATGAGCTTACGACAATGACTACCTATAGTCCCAAATTGAAAGCCAAAGGATTATTGAATTGTCTATTTACAATTTGGCAGAGCGATTGGAACAATATGTGATTAATTTATTTTCACCATGATATTATCTGTCACCTTTTCGTGATTTTTTATTTGTAATCAAATTGTCTTTAAATTCTTACCATGCATTTTAATACGATAATGTGAGTTCTCTATCGAATGCAAACGAAATAATAAACACGAATTAATGACATTTAGATGTGATGAGGAATAGAGAAAAGATAATAACCATGCTCACACACGTAACATATCCAAACATTTTGTCTGTTTTCATGCAATACATATAAAAATTACATATACACTGAAAAAAAAATGATCGATATCGCACAAATTACATTCGTGCTCAATTGCTCATAATATATAGGAAAACAAAATATAATGAGAGGCTCGAAAAAAAATTCGATATACGTTAATAGCGATTGTGCCAAAGCCCAAATGAACTTTTTTTGTTTCAAATTTTTATGGTCATTTTTTTTTCAATATTTCTAGTAGTAGCACTCTCATGAAAAATTTTTAGACTTATGAATACATCTCTAGACGTTCAATGTATAAAAAAAAATTAATGTGTGAATTGGTGTACCAACCGAAAAAGAAAACGGTATATGAAATATCTATAGAATATATGACGATTGAATATAAGTGCTCGAGAGAAATAAATGGGAGAAGAATTATAAACGGTGTGATTATCTGACATGCTGTTGCACTTCGATATTGAGTCATGTATCCTTGGTAGTCTATTAATCAATGCATATAACAATTACATTAATGTGACTTTGATTGGAGATGATAATTACACTTCAGCTCGCATTGTTAAACGTGATGTCAGTATGTTCGATTTTGAGAAGCTAAAATGAGACGAAAAACATGTCAAACAATACCCTTCATATGGCATAATCGAATTTTCATCGTCATTCAATTCTCCTTTCAATTATTTTGCTAGTTGATACCAGTAACTTCCATTCAGCCTTCCGTTTTTCTTCCAAAGCACAAACTCATGTTCACTAATGCAATATGAAAAATGAGTAATGTCCTACTCATCCTGTCACGTTGTTTTTCCATTTTTCATTTGTTACACATCTTTTATCATCATGAGCGTTTGAAGAAGATGAAAACCGCAGTTTATATACAAAAATTGCGATAAAAAATGTGTATATTTCGATGTATTTTAAATAATATATTGTATTTGGAAAATAAAAGACTTATCTACACCGACGTTAACCAGTCACTTTTGTCGATTAGTTCACTATTACGTTCAAATTTTGGCGCAGTTTTTAGATGCGCACACCATGCGCATTGAGGCTGCGGTGGGGATTACGATCACCATTTTGTCGTGCGCGAAACTAAAACGCTGCTTTCACTTCATGACTATTCGGTGTATATAATCCGTATCTCGCATCATTCAGTCCGTGCGGAGCATGGCAATATGTGTCGATGCTTTACTATTATTCTGCTCAATGACAAAGTGTTGTTGTCTAATTTTAAAGTTCTCCTCGTGACCTATGGAGGACCAAATCCGATCAAACGATGAAAAAATAAGTGAATTAATAGTTTAACCATTAATACAGATGATGAATTTGATATTGTTATATTGTGTTAAAAAATGTGTGTGAGAAACGTTGATGCCTTACGATTTTAGAATGGCTCTTGGGAGATTGAAGGGCGCCCTCGCTGCCTGCATCTTGTGCACTCTCGCCGCATCTTCCACTCATGGTGAGTTTTTTTACATCGTCTCCAATTAACTCATTTCAAAATTGAACCTCATCAGTAAATACTTGTTTTCATCCATATTCAATATTCTCAATTTTATTCGCGAATGATCCCAATACGTATTTTTATCATTTATTTAGGGGTCTGCGAGATAAATGAAACTGATAAAATTCCACTCACATATATACCATATACAAATACTACTGTTTGTATTCACTATTTTGCTTTGCTCCCGTTGTTTACGTTGCGCTCGTTTAGACTTCCATCCACATTGTTGCACATATCGCCGTTGGTACATGTTCACTGCATCCGGTAATAAGTGTACAAAAATACCGCACCAGCGTGTATATATGTACATGGATTGGCCACGTAAATAAACGACTTCATGCTGATTGTATCGAGAAGAAAAGATGTGTGCTGGAGCAAAAGAAGGAATATGAAAAACGAAACGGAAATGAATAAAAATTACACAATAGTTCC
The DNA here is from genome assembly GCA_018881525.1 of Meteorus sp. PSUC_FEM 10030008. Classification (NCBI taxonomy): domain Eukaryota; kingdom Metazoa; phylum Arthropoda; class Insecta; order Hymenoptera; family Braconidae; genus Meteorus; species Meteorus sp. PSUC_FEM 10030008. The sequence goes on from JABMBR010004936.1 coordinate 16,924, forward strand.
TCTCTTGCATTTTCACGGATTTCTTTATTTGCCAAATAAATACTGTAGGATGAAAAATTCGTGTGAATGCCACGAATGTGGAGAATGAATACAAAAAAGAGAGGTTAAAAAAAAATAGTACGAAGAAATGAAATAAAAGCGTCTGGATCACTTTAATCACTTCCTCGCTGGCACCCCTCGTCCATAGAAGAGGGGTCCCCCATGGAGCGGGAGGAGGAATGGCATAGAAGCAGATGGATAAAAAGGAATAAGTACGAGTCGATTGTAAGAAAGGAAGACAAGATGAATAGAAGGAAGAGGAAGATAAAAAATATGTGCCAGAGAGGTGTGCATATGCTTTCTGTTCTGTTATACAATTGCCAGTCGTTGTTGGAGGATCAGGGCAAAATAAAGATAGAGAAATCAAGTGAGGGATGAAGGAGAATGGAAGACTCAAAAGCGAAAGCGCGAGAAGAAAAAGGTTAGGAAGGGAATGTAATACAAAACACAATGGGATCCCTGGGTTTCTCATCTCTCATTCTCGTTCCTCCTCACCTCTATATCCATCGTCAAACAGCGAAGAAGAAAGACGCAAGGGTATCCTTGCGCACACAATAGCGCAGCAGTTTCTCTGCTTCAACAACGTATAACTGAGTGGGATTCGAACCTCAGGAATGTAGGCCCTCCCTCTATATTTCTCTCTCGTTCTTGCATGGAACTCGCACCATCTTTTGCATCCTTCTCATTCTGTTCCTTTTGCTGTAAGTAATACAGTATATGTATATACCTAGACCTCCACTTCTCCCATCCCGCAGGGTCTCCGGTCCTTCGCGCCAGCCTCCTAACAAGCCACAATATAAATAATGCTTTCAGGTGCATGTGCTTACCCAAGAAATCAAAGAAGCAAGTGGGAGAATGGAACCGTATGTGTATAGAAGAGAAAGGAAAAAGATGAGAGGGAAAAGAGAAGGAAATAAAAAAACAAGATACGGTGTCGTTCTATCTCTTTCCAGTTTGGTCTCTTCATCTTTCACATTTCCTATATTTTTGTACAACACGGCTTACCGAATCATCACAGAACTTATATCCATTTTCCAGACATATCGTAATATCGTGGAAATAATTTCCGTGATTAAAATGTTTTTTTCATCTTTTCTGATATGTCAAATTTTTTACTTCACTGTGTCTTCATCATTATGTCATACGCTAGCGGTTGAAACGTCTTGGGTGAATGAATTTTTCTTTCTATCCGTTTCCTTTTACTTCTACACAGGATTTTGCCCGTCTTTGACGTCCGCTGTTTCTATTCCATCGAGTCTTGTTTTGGAAGATGAAAAGGGTCGGGAATATGGAAAAATATTCGCGAATAGCCTTAAGGTACTGCCATTCTATCTGCCTGATGCTGTGTCTCTGTTTCATTTCCTTTTCACTACATATACGTTCGTCGCATATGCATACGCTCTCCTTGTCATCGTTCTCATATACAGTCTAAAAAGCAATGAAGCATGGGCGTGCGTTAATTTACTCGCAAATCGCAAGTGAGCCGATCGTTTGAAGTCACCCACAAAGGGTTTGAATATTAGCATTGGGCTCGAGGCTGTTTCCTCCTCCTTCTTTTTCCACATTCTATCTCACATTTTTTTCCTTTAGTCGTCTTATTTTCATTTCCACAAGGATGAATAATGCTGCCCTTTGTATATTTCAGAACCATCGACTTTTAAATTCACATCTCGAATGGGAGAAAGAAATAGAACTTGTGGCAACACAAATAAAATATGAAATTTTTGCGATGGAAAGAACTACACTACACCAATAGCAGAATCATTCTCTCTATTTTTACTATCCTCCAGTTGATCTCTCGTGTTGATCACACGTAAAGCAGAAGAAAACATTCTGTGTGTAAATGAATATTTTTTTTTCTCCTGCTGATGAATGTATGAACTCGAAATAGAGCAAATATCAACCGCACTTGTATACCTGCGTGATGAAAGACGATCAACGATGTGGTTTTTCCACCTTCTACTCTTGTCCCCTTTTATGTCCATACACCATACGTTTATGAACATATATGTCTGTATGATATATACATTTGTACATTGAAGCGCGTATAGATTCGTGTCTAAAAGAGCCACGATGTTTTCGATGCTGGGCCAGCCTTCTCTCGTGCTGGTTCATCACTGCCTACTTCATTTATATACGTATATGTGTTTAACATATGCGTACCCTCTCGCTCATTCTCACTTTGCATTTATATTCTCCCCTCACTTGCTCGTTCTCTACACCTGCTTTGCATTCTCCCTTTCCCCATCATTATCCTCGACAGCCATTAATTTGAAATTGAATCATGTCTAGACGTCGACTTATCACCTTTAATAAGAAAAATATATTAAATCAATTTATGAAGAAAGTGAATATGTATTATTTATTATCACAACGTTGCTTTTCTTTTTTCTTACTTCATGGTATAGCCTATGGTTATTTCAGTGTCAAGGATATACCAGCGCATTTCATTCGGAGGCCGAATTTAATGACAAAGGTGGGAGTATAAGAGCGAGAACGAATGACGATTCATACGACGAACACGAATGAGCCAGAAAGAGAAAGTATGAAAAGACTAACGGCCGCTAACAAGGCACGGTCGAGGCAGTAAGAGAGGCGTGCTAACTGCCATCTCCTCATCCTCCTTCTTCATCACCAATCTTTCTCTTTCTTCTTCATATTTCTCTCTTGCTTCTACTTTTACATTTCGGGCGCATAAACTTATATATAT
>JABMBR010004937.1:0-19668 GCA_018881525.1 Meteorus sp. PSUC_FEM 10030008
TATGAATAATAATTTATGTATATTTATATATAAAATCAAATACTTCACAACGATTCGAATAATAATAATGAACCTATCATCTAATGTTCATATAATTGAAGATAAAATAGTGATTGATGATTACCAGTAACGAGAAAAAAAAATATCAATCTTAACATCATTTATTGTACTCATTCTAACTCTTCTGTTTAATAGATTTGGCTTTTAGACTGTTCCTAGATGAATCAACGGTGCTCAATGCGATACCTAATTGCGCCGCATAGTAAGTAAGCATTATCGAGACCTGCAACAGATAGAGAGTGAAAAATGATTGGAGTATTTATTAATGATAGCAGGAAGATAAGGGAAAAAGCAAATTGGAGAGCAGCAGCGAAGTTGATTAATGGTTGTTATACCGTTGCGTAAGGTACCGGATGATAAAAATGATGGAATCCAAGCAGCGCATCGGACATCACGAAAAATACACTTCCGATGCCGCTACATAACTTGGTCCAAGTCCATGGCTGCTCCTAGTTGAAGGAATGAGCAGAGAAAATGTTTAAGTTGATAGGAAAAATTTTGCCCGGCATGAATGACACAAAGTAATGGACAAGAGCACTTGATCTCTACCGGGAAAATATGTCTGATACAAATATATAATAATCGTTCATTGTATAAAGATTATACTTCATGGAATCTATTTTTGGACATCAGACCTTTGACGTGATTGTCTAAACATTCAACGGTTTACGAGTATTTGTTTAACTTTTAACCCAGTTAATTGCTCTGGGATGTCCCAAAGTAGACCTCAGTGGCTCAGGAAAAGTCCTCAGATTTTATTTGTGAATTTAATTGCAGAGAATAGTGAAGAAATGCGACTTTTTATTTGTTATTTCTTCGTGTTTGTTACCTTGAAAAATGGCACTCGAGAAATAGCACGCCACGACATTGTGCCGAGCAACATGGTATAAATAGGTACACCAATTGCCAAAACTCCTTTCAGACCCGGCATCAGAATGTATATGACTATTTTGTTTGCAAACAAATGGAAAAAAAAAGACAGTGTCATCATAAATTGTCATTGAGGTTATGATAGTTGAGAACCATTTGAGAGTTATTGATAGAATGAAACAAATAATTGAATAATATTGATTTATATTTACCTATTGAGCATAAAGAATAAATAACACCACCTAATTTAATATCTAATGGTACAAAACCAAACGCATTTATGTACATCAATTGAGCAACTGAAAACATCGCCATTCCAGCGAGGAATAAATTTGGCCAGACAATTAAAGCATCGCCGAGACAACTGAATATCAATCCAGTTAATATTCTTCTTGAGAATGTGTACCTGAAAAAAAAAATGAACGAATTGTATTCCAAAGAATTCAAGTTGACATTTATTGTTATTTCTTTGGTGTTTAGCCTCTATTTTTGTGATATGTCTAGAATCAACGGAAATGTCATCAAATCTTCACTACGGATAGAATTCTCACTGCATAAACGGAAAATAACAAAAAATATGATTCTGCTCTATCAAAAGTGAAATAAATTATCTTCAATTCAAGTCCGCCATATTGGATGCGCCATTATGAATTTTGAAATTTCATGTTTAAATTTGGAATCCACTCTGCAGGTTTCCAACAAAAATTGGCGACTTTCACGATAGTTCACAACAACTTTTTATCGAATCATATACCGATAAAAATAAATTCCAAACCCCAAAGCACTCACCGTTCCTATGGATCTCGGATCAACAAATCTACACCATAATTTATTCAAATCATCAACAAATCAACAAAACATGAACACAAACAGAAAAACAATCCGCCCATATGAATTCTTGGAAATTCCACGTCAAAAACCAAAATGACCATCACAATAATATGACCCCCATCAACTTTCAACGCAAAATATCAAACAAATTCACATCACAATCAAAGAGAAGATACTAACTCATCTGATAAGTTCATTCCATGTAATAAAACGAAGAATATCAAACTTATTATCGGTAAACATTTGAAACATGCTGTGAGCAATGATGGTTGTTCAGCCAACAGTACAAAGTACACACAGACACTCTTGAAAAATGGGACGAGCTTTGGACCAATACTTTTCAACTGGAACAAAGAAATAAATATGTAGCATTAACAAAGAGTGGAATGCCTCGATGAACAGGTGTAAATCGGATGTAATTCAATTTCATCTAATGTTATTCTAATATCCATACACTCGTATTGTTATACATGTTTGAACATGTAATTAAACGTACTCACCACTTGCACTGTTGATGATGACATTATTCACTTCGTTTCTCCGAGATTATCTCTGAAAATAGTTGAAGACAACCCGTCTGAGAACCCAGTAAGGGACAAGTGAAATTTATAAATGGTGTTTATCGACTCGTGTCACTTTTGCGCGGCTCATTCACGCTTTGTATGTGTTATAGCGCGATGGGGGTTCTTTAATTGTGTTAAATGTATGTTGCGTCAATGTCATGCGTTTGAACGAGTGTGTGTGTGCATGTGTATGTGTGAAGCTCGGCGATTTCTTGTTGTATGTTCGCATTTAATTTTTGCGTTTGCATCAATATGAAAATGTTTTGAGGTTATCGACAAAATGATAAGGCTATGAACTAAGAAAGTTGTTTTTGTAATGTTAAATATCAAAATTTATCCATTAACGGTGTTGAAATATGTTTTGATATTTTGTTATTTCGAGTGTATGATGTGTCGCTAGTATTGATATATATACTGTGATTAGTGGATTGGAAATTTGCCTTGAGTGTTCAAACCTAACCTAGCTTTTCAGTTCAATCATGAAGACATTTCACTAACATAGAGAATTTCTCATTGGATATTAAAATGCGAAACGATTTGTTACAGTAGAGATTGGAATAAAATGATATTTTGATGTTGTAATTAGTGAAGTTATGGCAGCAAATATGATGCATGGTGCATGATTAGCAACACCGAATGAGAATTTGTTTTGAGTTCGGGTCAAGGACACCAACATAACCGAACTTTTGAATTAATGACAATGATAAAGCAGTGATAAGAATTTTGCAAATTGAATTGAATAGCAATAATTGAAGACATAACCACATGTAGGACAGTTGATTATCAGAAAAACAAGTTTCATGTCGCAATAAGTGAGGTTATGATGATGGAGTCAATGAATGATAACTTTAAGATGTATTTACACGCATATAAACAGTGGATATCATCTAAGCCGCAAGTTATTGCTGATATCGAGAGCACAATCCGATGTTTATCATACTTTACAGCAGGTTCATTATCAAATTAATTAAATCTTCACTTATCATTGAGGTTATAATCCCATCAAAACCAATTGACCTTTTTTGCTCTATAATTCAATTAACAAGATGGAATAAAATCTATACAGTATGAAATAGCTGAATAGATCAATATTTCTTTGAACAATCTCGTATCATAACCACAAACAAGCGGTTCTAATCACACGATTTATCTATTTTCAGGACGATTCTCAAATTCATCATTGATATCAGAATTAATATACTCGATGCCAAATCTATTCATCCTTGTTAACGATTGTTTGATATATAATACAAAATATCTGCATTTAAAATTGCCACAGTACAAATCGCAGATTAAAATTTGGTTAACAATTGTCGAATATATTGAAGCATTGTTGGAAGTCTCAGCGAAAAAAATATTGGGTGATAGCGGAAAGTGGCTGATAATATTTATTGTCCAAGCATTCAAGTAAATAATTTGCTTATCTTCATTGTGTTATGTATTGTCTGTGAATATTTTATTCATTTATCATTTCTTTGTTGCGAATATTGAAAAATTGAAGGACAATTCTACGATTAATATTGGTACACCGCAACAAAGAACGTATAACGTACAATCCAGCGATACCAGTATTGAATCGTGAGAAATTGAACGAAGAATGGCGCAAAGATGGTCCACCGAAGGAAGGATTTGTTCTAAAACGTTCTGGAGTTGTCATTCGAAGTGTAAATGCTACTGGGCCATACAAATCACGAGTATGGGCACCATTGACACCATCGATAAGTCGTCTAACTGGTAACGATGACTCAGTTGATGTTGATAATCCCACGACAAGGAGGAATCTACTGTTTGCTGAGGTATAAATGGAATTGTAAGATTTATGTTACCATGAAATCACAATCTGACTTCAACTCGATTGCAGACATTGTACATAATCAAACCGTTGATTCATCTAACTGGATTGATGGTAAAAGGGAACAAAAATTGGTTACCATGGGCAACAGCATTAACAATGGACATGATAAGTTTAAATTTAATCTCCCGAGAATTTCGTCGCAATGGAATGTTGAAAGGAGAACGCGAGGAAATATGTCGACGTAGGATAAATTTACTGCTTTACATTTTACGTTCACCGTTCTATGACGACTGCAGTAAAACGAAAATAAATTCAATGTTGAATGCCATTTGCAATAATGTGCCCTTTGGAAAATTAATTGGTGAACCGATCGTTAAATATTTGCCACATTGGCAAGGAACATATTTTTACATGTGGTCATGTTGAATTATCGTATTTGTGTATATTTAATATGAAATAAAACGATCGTTGATTATCCGTGCAATTATGCCGTCTCATTAATCCACCACAGCAATTATACATGTCGCGCGCTTCTGAACCCTCTCTTTGCAAAACATGTCGACGGAGATTCAACTCACCATTCCTTTACTCTGCTTCATCAGTTGATTTTTTTTTGCATTTTATTTCCACGACATTTTTCCATTTTTTCTTTTTATTTTTTTTTTCTCATTTCTCTTTTTCTCTTTCTTATTATACATCAGTCAACACTGAAGCCAGCTATGTGTTCGCTTATTATCGTTGATGATACCAACTTTGTTGTAATTATACTAGTGAAATTAAAAAAAATTGAGATGTACTGGAAATTTGTCACAAGTCGAATATGAGTGAATGTGAAATTGTGACGAGAAAAAAATTAAAATAAGGAATTTTTATCTAACAATTTGGTGATTCCCCCTCCTTATGTCTTTTTTTTCACCCCTTCTTAGCAAAATATTCCTCTCATTCCCCCATATTGAATTCATCTACGAAAAAAATCCCCATTCATACATCAACTAAACAGTTCAATGAAAATATACATAACAGATTATAAAATGTTGAGGTGCTGTTACTCAGTCGCATACCTCAGCCAATCTTTTCTCTAGTCTATCTCACGCGCAATGCACATCCACCTAGATGAAAATAAAAATACATAGATGCACGTATACATGCGCGAGAGAGTATAAAAGTCGCACACAGAGGAACGTGGATGAGCCGTTGGCTTCTTGGAGATGAAGGCGACTAAAAACCAAGCGACGACTTACATCAAGCCAGCAAGAGACATTTAAATGATGTCGCCGTGCGACTGTTGTCCACACATCAACACATAGAAAACTACCTACACCACCAACACTACCAATCTCGAGCCATCGTCAATAGCAACCAGCAACCAACATCACCACCATCCACCAAGCAGGAGCATCAACGCAAGAGGTATACATGAGACAGTGAGAATAACTCACACAAGTCTTGCAACGACGACGAGAACTAGACGGGGGACTGATGGAAAGACGACGCGACGCGCAGCTCAACTTGAGTCGGTGACATCGCGCGGTGCCGTCTCTTTATTTTTTATTCTCTTTCTTTTGTTTTTTTCGTTTATTCTTTTAACTTTTGTTTCATTTTTGTTCTCGTTTCTTTTTTTTTTACTTCATGGCAACTCAACTGTGGTTCAAATAGGTGGAGTAGCATAAGAGCAACGTGGTGGATGTGTGATGGTGGTGAGCAAAAATAGGTGGATGAGAGGGGAAATGGTAGAAGGGTGGGATGCTAATCAGATGCCGACAACGGCGGCAAAGATGAAAAGAAAAGTAGCGTCGCGCGGTCTCTCGTCACTGCACGCGCCTGCCGTGCCTTTATTTGAATGCGCTATCTTCGGGAGCAACGCGCACGGACACGTTGACTTTCATAATAATAATCATTGTTATTGCAATAATAATGAAAAGAATTATAAAAATTATGATAATAGCAACAATGTTGATGATTATTCTGAAGGTTGTTCATTGTATAGAGCACAATGTGGCGGCGATTTGTCAATTTATCATTAAAATTCTTGAATTTGTCGTTGATTGATTGACATTTTGTACCTATAGAATTTTCCTCTTGATTAGTCGTAACGTTTATAGTGGAATAAAATATTCTTCCAACGATTGTTCATCAAATCAAAGTTTTTTGTGAGAGCTAAAGCTGTGAATAATTGTCGATTCTAAATTTTCATCCCACGAGATGGATCAAATATGAAACCAACAATTTCAACGCGTTCAAACACATCCACATACGTCAACGTGCCTTTCCTGGAAAATACTAGAATTATTTTTCATCCCTCAAGTAGATCACACGATGTCAAAAAAATAGCAAACAAATAAAATATACGACAAACATCAACGTCAACTTTGATATTCAATAATTGAAATTTTTGATTTATTTTCATAAATAAATGGCGACAAAAATGTTCTTTATCATAATTAGCATCGTTTTTTTTCCCCGTTGTATTTTTTATATACGCGTACTTACCTTCGGGAAGAATTTAAAAATAAAATGTGCTAAAGTCATCGCATGTTTGATGGTGAGTTGGACATAAAGATGTTGTTTGAAAGGCGTCGGACACCTGTGCCCAAGTTTCTCTGTTGCATACACTATCTCTCGCACGCAGGTCTCGACCTACAGAACATATACTCATATTCTCCCTTCCATAACAACATTTATGTATACATCTATATGTGTAGTGTGTATAGTCATACTTATGTAGATGTACGTAGGAACGTACCCTACATCAAGATGCAGTGGATGATAACGTTGGGCTTTATGATCTCGCGCGCTTCGACGATTCATAGCTTGGCAATACGAGTGCCCGTCCTCTTACAACTTCTTCGTTTGTTTCTTATTCTTATTTCTCATCTCATTCTTCTTTCATAAATATATATTGTTTTTCTTTCCTTGTTTTATTTCATTTATTTATTTGTCTATTTTGGTTTTACTTTTCTGTTCTTTCTTTGTTTAGAATTTTTAGTATTACTTAACTTCGTGTTTATATATATGTGGAACTCTCATCGATTCTCATGACTTGCTGGAAAGATTGTGTGATGGATTGAGGGATAATGGAATGTCAGAGTTGGAGAAAGAACTTTTTAGTGAGTGTTAATTAGAATATGTGAAGTAATTTGAGTGTTGGTTGGGGTTGAGGAGTTGAAAGTTTGGTAGATTCTTAGGAATATTCGAAAATTAATAATTGTAACAAAGAATAAATGTAACGTTAAAGAAATTATGAAGTTTTGTATTGATTTTGATGAAACTAACTGGAACAATTCCAAAAGGCGTCGCGCAAATTACGAAACAAAATTTCGATTTATCCCACAAATATGATGCCATTCATCGTGGACTTATCCATTATTTTGTTGATATTTTTCCACTGTTGAATATAATTGTTGTTCTTTGCAGAAGTTCAAAAGTACTCACAGGAAAAGCACCAATCAATTAGACTATAAATCCATTGCCCATTGGAGAATTTGCAATCGGAACTATTTAAAGTATACTGCATTAGTCAAGTATTATTCACTGGACTTCAAGCAGTTCGAGTTGTCACTGCATTGACGAAAAAGAAGCGAGAGAAGCGTTCGTTATTCTCATATTGAATAATATAAAGTCTCCATAAAAAATTGTGACGTTTTGATGTTCACGATGATAATCAAATCAAATTTTTTTATATTCGTTGCTTTCAAGAGAAACATCGGAACATTTCTATCGAATGATTTATCCTGATTTTCAATGTACATAAATGAAGAAGTTCAGATATCTCATTGAAAAAGGAGAAAAATGCACTGAAAAAATATAAAAAAATTATTTGTAGAATATTGTGAAGTCAATCAATGTTGTATAACTGTAATCGTAACTCATAGGTTTATAGCATTGTTAGCGCATTGTTGGTGTGAATATTGGTCTTACATATACACATTCGTTATATATCGAGTGTGAGAAACAGTAGAAAATGATATGTATATGTATGTTTATGTTTGTGTATGTGTTTGGTGGTAACATCGTCGTATGGTGTGATGCATCCTGTTGCATATTTCAAAAAGCCTCTGGCCGTGGTCCAACGGTGAATGCACAGCTCGTATGGAAGTGAGAAAGACATTGAGATTGAGAGGTGGGGTGGGAGTGAAGAGGAGAAAGAATGGGAACCACGAGTGTGTAAATCAAAAGCTATACCCCTGGTCAAACTGTAAATCTCTTCAGTAAGTACACACCGCTTGGGATAATTTACGCAGACGCGAAGCTCTATGGCTATATGATGCGACTGGACCTTTAGCAGTTTGGTTATTTGGCGTTCGCAAAAAATAATCTACATGTGAATTAAAAACATAAAAAAAATTATTCAATAGGGGAACATTCGAATGTGTTTAGATATTTTAATTATTATTGATATTCAACGATGGCTGTTAATGATGTTGATGGTGAGTTATAAAATTTAGAGAGGTGAATGAAATGCAGATGGATGGAAAATCATTTGGAATTTGACATAATCGCTGAAAAATTATGCAAATCGTAGATAAAAAAGTAGTTAGAATTTACGAAAGTTGAGATGTATAGAAATTGTTCTGGGACACTGTTCTAGTCAAATCTGTTAATGAAAATGAGAATCTGATTTGACAACTCGGATCATTCTACTTTGGTCTCTGCTAAACTGACAGTTGATTATGTTAAAAATTTATTCAATAAAAATTTTTAACTAATTTCAATAATCCGAATTAGTATTTTAGAATTCAATGGTACTATCTCAAACGGCATTTTATGTTTTCTCGTTATTTTTCTCTGTGAAATAAATGAAATTGGGTAACCAATAATGAGAATGACCACTTGTTGTTTTATAATATTATGTGATAATTCCACACTGACATTTTAGCTCTGATGACAAAATAAATTGAAAATGATATAAATACGTTAAGATGGTGAATGTTGTCTGGTTTGGTTTCAAAAATTTGTGAGATTAATCTAGCAGAAAATGGTGTAATCTATGATAGGATGGAAAGAAACAGAAGAAAATGAAGAAGGAGAAGATGAAAAAGGAACAGGAGGCAGGTGGGTTTTTATATATGTACTATATATGCTGTGATACAAAACACACATATATATCTGTTGATAAATGAAGTGAGAAACTCACTAGCTACTTATCCACCAATGCATCAAATCTGTCGAGACGTTAACTGTATTGTATATTGAGAAAGAGTAGCTTGGGCCCCTGTCTATATCATAAAATGGCGTCGGTAGATGGCGTTTCGTAGATAAAACTTTCAATTCCGTCAATTTTTTATGTTATATAAATTGAGAAATTTATCAAATATTTTCCTTCATTCTTCAATTCCACATGAAAATTATTAATCATCATTCACATCAGAAAATTTTGATGCCTCCGCATCAATGATGAGTTTCATTGCTCTGGATTCATTTGCACAAATTAGAAATGGATAGGGTTGTTCAATGCATTGTGGCTTTTTTCATCACATCATATCATAATTCTACTTTGGAAAATTATTCTGGAATTGAATATTTTATGAAACATTTCAACGTTAATGATAAGTGAAAAATGATTCAACATTCTTGGTATATCATTCACGGAATGTTAAATTTTTTCATTTCAAGCGATTCCTCAACCCATGCGAGACAAATTTTGATTATCACTTTCAAAATTCTCTGTTCTTCCACCAATTCTATCCATAAAACATCACACATCAATTCCAATCACTGATACTAATTCAAAATTTACACAATGTCACCAATATTTTTCTACATGTCAAGGCATAAAGTTTCACTTTGCATAAAATATTCGACCGCAGCGCCGCGCATCGGTGGCGTGGGATAGGTATCCTGCTGTGAGGAGCGCGTGTGATGCACACACAACAATGAATATTATTTCAGAGTACAGACCGCTGTGATGCCGATCAGTATGGATACACCATACGTATTATTCACTTCGTCGTTTGACCTCAGTTTATATTGAATATAAAGATTGAGGGGAGAAGCATTAGTTACATGTATAACCCAAAGGATATATAAAGAAGCGTTGCACCGTCACGCATACATTTCACTCACTTTATATCTTTATCTTTCATTCTCACTACGGTTTTCTCGCGTGGTTTTATTTATTATCGCGGTTATTCTTGATATGTCCGTTGAATGTTTGGTTGGTAGGCGAGAATATGCGTCCGTGCATATACCAAACTTATGCACAAGTTGTTTTTGTTCTCACTTGCACTCTTGAGAAAGGGATCAGGAGAGGTTAAACCTTATGGAACAACGCGCCCCCCTGCATACCGACCTATCAGCCCGCGATATTTTATACTACATTTGCGCGTGTATCGACCGAGTTGAATTTTTTACTATCGGATTTGGTTTTTTCCAACTTGTTTTATTCAACAAAGGAGCAAAGGAAAAGTTATATGAAAAGTATATTTTATTTTCAATTTTGTCGTTTTTCTTTTTTTCTCATACGCGTCTTTAGGGGCGAGAAAAGAAATTGCGCCAGGGAGCTGATTGCAACGAGTTACGATTCTTATTCGCACACGCCACTGAATTATCACGAACACTCGGAAATTGGCCGTGGGCCATAGTTTTATTCCCGATGTATTAACCGTTATATACCATCTGTAACTGCACTAAAGGGATGTGGCAAAGAAAGAGGGGTGAATCGAATGTACGAGTGAGAGTGAAAATGGCATGGCGCCATTAATGACTTTTAGATCATTAGTTACTGGAAACTACCAATACAATTATTGGACGACTGAAAATTTATTCCTTCAATTTCAGTCTGGCGGTGGAGCTTCCGATGAAATTGCCCATTTCTTTGGGCCAATTCAGAAAAATTAACAACCTAAAAAACTAAACAGAGGAATAATTTGAATTTTGTTCTATTTCCGAACTGAGTTCTGGTTTTGTTCATGTTGTTGTAAAAATATCGTTGTGAGTTCCCATTCTGCGAAAATTTTCCTGAATTCTGGGAGAAGTCAACCGGTTTTTCTAAGTTCGCCCCATTTTTTGGCGTTCCTCAGATAAACTTTGAGAAGATCATCAGCAAAGACTCAGAGAAGATGGAAATCGATGAATACCATTCGGGCAAAGCTTTCGTTTCTGGGTATCGTATAGAAATCATCGAAGCAGATAAACCTATTTTAATGATTATGAACAAAATCAAATAAACAAATTAAATCTTTAAAATTTCTTCAGTTGCATTTCTCTATTAAACATTCAAAGAGCCCTTCATATCACGCACCCCATATTTCCATGATAGAAAAGATCGGACATACTTCTACAACATTCAGGAAATTATAATGAAACAGCATCATCGGAATACCATAAAAATGAGTAATTCCACTCTCCCAATACTAACACGCAGGCGCAATGATGGGAACGCATTCATATACTCCAAGGTGGTAAGAAGAGGTGGTACAAGAACGGTCGGTGATATTGTGTGGGGGTTTGGTAATATCTCAGTTGGAGTATAACGTAGAGGGTTGGAGAATTCGTTCTTGGTGTTCTCTAAGCAGACGGGTGGAGGTGGAATTGAAGCGGCGTTTGCAGAGCGAAAGTCATTATATTTTCTTAGGGCGTCGCGTAGAGCTTAATCAAGGCGGCAGCCGAGCGGAATCAGTAACGACCCCATTAGTATTACCCCTTATAGTCACACAACCCTGGGTATATGCGAGGAGAAGCACCAGAGAAAATAAGACGAAGACCAAACGAATGGTGAGAACACAAAAAAATAAAAGAGAAAGATGTCTCCACAGTGTTTTACCTTTGCCAAAACTCTCATGGGTCTCATTGTCCAACTTAATAACCGCAACTTTCAATTGAATTTTCCCGACTAGCACAAATTCACTTTCGTTTCAATGTCCATATCCCGCGTGTGTTCTACTCCATCAAATAAAACGATAAGCGATTGGATACTTTCTCAATCGTGCGTCATATTTATTACATTTATTTATCGAAAGTTTTATTAAACAATCAAGCTTGTAGTCTACAGGTACTATATTGAATCAGATAAATATTTTCTATGATGAGGTTTGAATGTAGAAAAACTTGCACCAATTTGCTATCGATGTGCCTAAGGTCAATGACCTTAGCAACAAAATCGTGGCATATAGTTTCATCTACCCTTACTGCGTCCCAATCGATTTTTCCGGCGTGTGGCGCGTTCGTGTCTTTAACGGACACCGCCAGATGGCAATGCGTGCGCTATTGAAAGTTGGAGGCTTTTCTGTATGTACTTAATGTATCGCAATGCTTTCCCGATAGGACTGGATTGGAGATGCGGGCTTGAGCTACATTGATGTTTGTTGAATTGATCTTATTGGGTCGAAGGTTTTTTCTCATCGTAAGAGTCCCACATACATTTGTTTGGTATTTATAGTTTTCTAATTCTTGCTTTAGGTATTTCAAATTTTCTCCATCAACCAACGGATATTGACAGAATATTGAATAGTTTTTTAGTGCTGGAGACAAATTTTGATGATGATATTTGATCAAGAAATAAATTGAAGTGACTAATTCGACCAGTTATCAAAATGTAGCGATTGAATTTTCAGGTTTTTCTTCAAAAAAATGTTAAAATTTTCCGAAATGTTTCTTTCAATGTGATTTCACGTTGCATTTGAATTAGAATTCTTCTGATGTTACAGTTCTTTGTCAAATCAACTCCTAAATTCACGATATGAAAATTCAGTAAATCTCAAAATTTGTAAATTTTTTCTGAGAATAACCTGGCTCCACTGCGTTTCTAATTAATTTCTACCTCATGGATTGAATTCGACCGGATAACCTGCGTTCATGTACGCTCTCAGCATTGGTGACATTATGACGTCACATCCTGGATGACACGTGATGAACACGATCCGACGTAGGTGGCCATAAACCACTGAATGTGTATGAACTCACTTGCAAGTCACGCTTTCACTTCATATACTCAGACATTTATTTGCTCTGACTGTTCCTCTATATGAAATAAACTTCCATATTTGAGTATTCCAATTAAAATAATTTCTTTTCATACCGTGATTGTCTATGGCCAGTTTCAAAGTTATGAACGCATTGTTGATAAAAATATAAAAACATGAATAGGTAAATGAGTGAATGGATAAATGGAGTACGGAAAAAATGATGAATAGAGAAGTGAAATAAAATGAATTGTAAGTGAGGTCATCAAACAAATAAATTGCAATTAAATGGCGTGCAAAAATAATGTCAACTAAGATGCCACAGATGGTAATGGGACGGCCATGTTTCGATAGAATATATGTGTTAAAAGAGCCGACGCGCACATCCATGATGACACAAAGAATGTCACTCGATAATGAGCTTTATACTAAATAACAATTTTTTTTTTTTTTCAATTCCTCTTCTCTCCATCTCCTCCTCATTCTTATTTCATCCATTCATTTGATTCTATTTATTTCTCATTCGCTCTTTACATCCACATATAAATATATTTCTTTTCATAATATTAAATTGTGCGCTGTTGACGATTTCTAAATGGTTTATTCCTTTGCGTGCGTGAATGATGATGATGCAACATACGCTACATTGCATGGACACATTTATGTGCAAGTGGAGATCGTTATTTTTTTCTTTTCCTTGCGCTATTTAAGTCATTCGAGAATCGATGATACAGAGAAGAATTAAAGAAGAGTTGAAAAAAAAAGACTCGAAATGGTCTACAAAAAAAGTGGTAAGAGATCATGAGATATGATAAAATAGTTGGTGTATTGGCGGTAATAACTTTTGTCGAACCACTTGCAGGTGAAGTTAATGTAATACAGCAAGTACATATGCACCTGTGTTATTTTACAATCATCAAATCTGTTAAAAAATCGTGTACAAATTGATTTCTATTCATACGAATATATGAAACTCCACAGGAAATTAAAATGTGAGGGAAACAAAATGGCTGAATACAAATAAATGGAACAGTTCTTGAAAATGTTTATGAACAATTTGTTTCATTGAATATCAGATTAGTTGGTGATCTGGCACAATCTAAATTTATTTGTCAAGTTTTTTGTTTTCCGTTTCTTTCATTCTATCCAACTGTCAAACTATTTTCCTATCTATTTTTCCATCTACCTATCTATGCAATTTCATTTATTCCATTCTTTCTTCTTTTGTTGGATTTTTTTCTGTCACTGGTTGTATACTGTTGCGATGTTGGCACGCATCGCTTGTCCAACCACCGCGGGGGCCTTCCACTTATGAGCGTAAGCGCGCCAGTCTCACTCGAGTATGTTATACGTGCGCGAGCGTTGCGTCCATTTACGGCGATTTTAACCATTATTACGGATGCCGTTTGGCATAATGAAGGTGAGTTTTTTTTTTTACATTTATTTAGTTTTTTTTATTCGTGTCTTTATTTTTTTTTTATTCACATCGTTTGCTTGGGATATATTGCAGTGGTTAGTTGTGCATTGCAACGCGCGCAGTTGTCGCACTTGAACATAAATAAATATATATACATACACGTACATAAATAAATAAATAAATGAAAATAAATAAAGAATGTATTGACTCAGTTCTAATTCTCACGGTTGCCCATGTGGATCGCATACATATTAAGCAGATTCAATGTTTGATTGTGATAGAAATTCATTCTGTAACTGAATACTGATTAGAAGGAGAAGAAAGAAAAAATTATCAACTTCAGCGTTTGATTTAGCTTTTTTATTTGGTGATTTGTTTTGATTTTGAATGTTCATTTCCTGCTCATTATTTCGTGGGTAGTGAAACCGATTGATTTTATGATATTTAATGAGGATGTTTGTTTTTGATTTTATGCTGAATATTGAGTGCGTTAACAGCAAAGAAGAAAGATATTTCCCGAAGGGTTTTTGGTTTTACCATTTTCAAATCGATTATTCTGTTTTCATTGTGATTTTAACTTTGCTGGAATTTGTGGCGAATGATATATCTATCCACACCCATTATTAATATTTAATCTATTTTTTATTGAGAGCTAAATGTCGTCATTATAAAAAGAAAAATGAAAACTGATGAATATCTGAATGAGCAAATGAAAATAAAAGACGAAGCTGATAAATAAAACTATTTACAAAGTTCTCATTCTCACGGTGTTCATACATCTGATCCACATCAATGACACACTCACACATATGCGTACGCACACACAAATGCAGTCCCATAAAGAAATTCTTCAACATCTCGATCAGAATCAAGAAAATAAAACATTTCTTTTCATAACTCACCCTATTTCCCCACATCATTTTTAAT
Organism: Meteorus sp. PSUC_FEM 10030008; assembly: GCA_018881525.1. Taxonomy (NCBI): domain Eukaryota; kingdom Metazoa; phylum Arthropoda; class Insecta; order Hymenoptera; family Braconidae; genus Meteorus; species Meteorus sp. PSUC_FEM 10030008. Next base: position 15,364 of record JABMBR010004937.1, read on the forward strand.
TATCAAATTTATTATCCCTATTGAATTTATGATTCTGCTAAGAATAGATACGAAGAAAAAAAATGATAAAGTACCAACACATAAATAAGAAATAGCAAGAATAATGAAAATAATTTAGTGTTGCAGTAGCAACTAGTAGAAAAGGAATTTCTCGTTGTGGCGCGAGCGCGAACTTGTTCGCGTCCGCCATCGTTATCCTTATTATTTCTCGTGATGCCTCGGAAAAATCCGGAGACAGTACAGAGAGTCCCATGGAGGACATTACATTCTTTGTACTTAGCCCACCCCTCATGCCACCATCTTGACCACCCTTATCCACCTACCCATTTTACCCATTCTCTATCCCGCATTTTTCTTTCCTTTTCACCCTGCATGTCGTCCCTTCCTTATATACCTCATCTCTCCTCTTACTCCTGTGCCGCTTATACGTTCAACCATTCCCTCCTCTATTTTCGCGTTGAGTGAAAAGTTCTACTTCGGGATATTACGTCTCGCCCTCTTTTTTTTTCTTCTCCCACTCGATTTTTCTTTCTTTTTTTTCCTCCAACTTTATTCTCGTTCTTCGTCTCTTGTGCTTTTGCTTCCAACAGTGGACTTGGGGGATTCTACCCTCGTACCAACCACCCCTTCACCTACCACCCACTACTGTCCTTCGTCTTTGTTCTTGTTTTATTTTATTTTACCTGTTTTTTCTATTCTAGTTTTTTTTTCTCTTCTCACTCTTCCTCATTCTCAATCTTGTCCACTCTTTTCTCGTATTTTTTATTTGTGCATTGCACGTGTGTGTGAGAAATGGCTGTATAGATGTATAAGTATCAGTGCAAACATAATATCATTACTATTTCTGAGTCTCGTTTTCTTATGAGTTTGGAACGAAAAATAATATACGTGGAAATGCAGTATTTCTTCTCGTTTTATAAATCGTTCTGTTTTATTTACACGTTGGCTTGACATTTTTATTGCTCTCTCGTAAACAAAATGGACATGAATATGCGATGTAATTTTTTTCTCTTCCACTATGTAGATGAAGGCGAATATTGAAAAATGATAGACAAGGTAGGAAATCGAAGAAAAATTTTGAAACATAAAATATTATTAAACTTGTGGCATTGAACAGTTTTTTCGGTTGATGGAATTTCGTCCGTTTTGTATTGTTGAGGATTGGTTCGATTGTGTTTATAGATGCTAGGGATTTACTAGAACTTCCCCATCACTCGTATTTAACCCTGTCCAATCATAACAAAGATGAATACTGAGAAAAATATTATTAATCTCATCATTAACCGATTTGTCCATACACGTCATCAATAATCAAAGCAAAATTCCATCGCAATTCGTCTTTGTTCACGCATCCGCCATATTTAAAAACCAACGGAAATGTTATAAAGTGGAGAAAGATGATCCCACCCATCGTGTGTGCTTGCGCAAGCATGAAGTGTGACGTGATAGGCTCATCCATATCCGAAAGGGGTTGGGAAGAAGAGAGAGGAGAGAGAAAAAGAGGAAATAAAATCTGTGGCGATGGAAGTTGGGTGGAGGAAGGTGGAAGGGATAAAAATAGTGGGAGAAAATATAGATCTGCATATGGACTTGAACATGTATGAGCTCGCTCTAGGGGTAGCTAGGTAGAAAGGGTGAGGGGTGACAGATAACGTCATAATGTGTATGTATATAGAAAGCACCTTGCGGTGTGCTATCGACCAATCGTTGGCACAGACCTGCGTACATGAGAGGGGCCGCCTATAGCACATTCAACCCCCCTATATAACCTGCCACCAACCACCCTCTCGGCCATATTGTAAAATATGGATCGCGGAGGTGTTCCAACGCGCGAAAGCTCCTCTACATTCTCCCACTACTCCACCATTTTTCATTTCCTCTTCCTTTCATTTTCCTCTTCTGTCTCACATCCCGCTCACCCCACCATTGTTATTCAACCATACCCCTGATTTCACCTCTGCAAAATTTTTCTGTGTACATCACAAAATCCTTGAATCGATTTTCTTTTGCTATATAAGAATTGCAAATGGGTGAATAATTTTTTCTTAATTATTGAGAAGATCCTAGGGGATGATTCAGTCGGGGTTGACCTTTACGGACATACCGTTGATTTTTTGAATGATAAATGTCCATTTGGTGTAGGAAGAACTGTGGCTCCACGTTGTGGATTTATCATTAGGGTTGGAATTTTAAGGGGTGTTAATTTTTCAGTATTCACTCCGCAGGGAAAGGTATTTCTCATAGTTTCTTTAATGAGGGGAAGCTGCGAAGAGTGGGAAATATGAGAAGGGGATGGAGGGGTGGAAAAAGCATACTTGTAAGAATATTCAACGGCGTGGCGCCATCTTGATAAGACATACGAGGCGTGGCTCACGATATATTTTATCTATACATATATATGTATTATATTTATGTAGAGTTATAGATATACATGAATGTATTTCATATCGGGAAAAGTGCTGCGATCCTGTTCACCCTCCCGTCTTGGCACTCTGTCCCTGGATTCTCCCTCACACCAATCAGCTCCTTCATCGTATGCGCTATACATGCGATAAATTTGCCGATTCCATAAAATTTTCATTCATCCTCACGATTTTATTTAGCAAATTTCTCTTACTTTTTCAATTATCCGGAATTCATTCTATCCTCTTCCAATCATTTGCGGGGTGTCATAAACTCGTTATCAACATTCTCGCTTTTCGTGCGGAAATAGCCAAGGTAATGACTCGAGGGATGAAACAAGAGGAATCGTTGATTCTCGAATGACTTAGAATTTTATTTGCCAGTTTGTATGAAGAGATTTTGGCATCAATTATTTTTTATTCATCTCTATGATTTATTTCTTGGACTACTGTCTCATTTATTCATTGCTTTTGTAATTACAGTATTGGTAGCTGTTTATCATAAAAAAAGAGTAGCGAATTTTCAACATATCACTTATTTATAAAGTTGTGTTATCTCGATAGAATTTATTTTTACCTTTCTGGTCACTGCTGTGGTCGTTTGGTTCGTTTTTCCATTAACTTCATTTTGTACATCATATAATTCGGAACACAAGATAAAATATAATGATAAATAATTGTAAAAAGGTTAGGGGAATACGGAGAAGTTGACTAAAAAAATGTGATTCTAGAAGTGAGAGTACGAAAAGCGGTGCCGTGTAAAGTGAGGGAATTGCAGAAGTGAAATTCACGCCATTTCTCTTTCTCTATTATTTTATATCTTCTCATTTTTTTTCTCCTCCTATTTTTTTTTTCTGTTATTATTTTTCTTTTTTGTGTGGATTTACGACGCCTGGCGTCTCTCCAGCGCGTCGTTATTTCGCTTTTGAAATAAACATCCGACACGTTAGAGAAGCGTCTTATCGGATCGAGTGAGGTTATCAGCCTCACGTTATCAATAATAATTCCACGAACTCATAATAATTCATACCGTGTATTGAATTATAAGGTGGATGTATTAATCAATTATTGAATTTTTGATATATTCGTATAAGTTAACTTGTTATAAATAATTTAAGCATTAGCCACAATAATTGAGGGGGTGAGAATGGACGATTGACCGAATGACTATCAGAATTTTGCGGGATCAATTGTGAAAAAGAAAATGTAATGGAAAGTCAGGAAAAATTCTTGAGGCAATAAAGATACGAATCAACCGATCAAACTCATAAACTCAATAATTGTTACTAAAATTATTTGAATGGGAATAAGTAGCGAAATCAGTTGGAGTATTCAAGTTTTTTTTCTAATGTGGTCATCAAATATCTTTGAACATTCCAAAAGACCCGAAAAAAAAAATCCACCATAAAAACTAATGAACGTAACAATGTTAATAATCAGGAAAAAATTTTACATAAAATGACTTATGAAAAGAATACACAACAAATAAACAAAACAGCAGCTCTGAAATAAATACGAAATTTAACAAGATGTAAATTCTTCATCCACTTATTTTTCCTCCTGTTTTTTTTTGTCTCAAATCTTTCTTTCATCTTCCACTTCTTCTTATCCACCAGTTATTTATTATTTTTTTTTTCCTTTGTGTTCTTCACTAACGGAACTGGTCAGTCATGTCCTGTGGGTTCGTGCGGAGACACTTTTTGCGGCGATTCGCGCGAACCCTTTTATATATATCCACATCTTTCTCTCTTTCGTTCTCTCATCATCCACACAAACAATATACATACATATAAATGCAGGAACGTGCGTGTTGTTAGCCACATATAGATGTAGATGGATAGCTACATAGTGAGGATATATCTCATGCGCAAACAGATACCACAAACGCACACATTTATATAAA
>JABMBR010004938.1:0-19664 GCA_018881525.1 Meteorus sp. PSUC_FEM 10030008
AATTGCAATGATGCACCCCTTAATATTAATATTAAGGGCTCAAAATTTCAGGATATTTTTTTGTTGTTGTCATGAACAATATTTTCACAGTACCGTTAGAAAAAAAAATTATTTTTTTTTTTGGCCCAGTCTAATGTACACATATACAAATACATGTTCATCAAACATTCAAGTGGTGAACACAAAAGTGTCTCATCCAGTTGTCTATTTTTGAATTAAAAAATGTTTTACCCGTCAGTTTATTGCGTATTTATTTCTAAGGGATTCGAAATGAGTACTCAAATCCGAAATTGTTTATGCGTGCTGGTGTGTTCATGTGTATTTAATGTCCAATGTGTGAGTGTGTTCGTGGGTGTGACCTGGCGATAACGCAACCTCGACAGGCGTTACCCACTTCAACATCTTGTACAAAGTTGATGCTGTCATTAACAGGTATATTACATGTACAAATTGTGGTACTTTCGCGCTAAATTTTTCTTCATTCGTTGTGTGTGTGAGTATATTTTTATGAGGATATGCAGAGATGGGTTGCGTGCAGAAATACAATGAGAAAAGGTGTAAAGATTGCTCGGTTTTATAACTTTACTGTTAACTGTAGGGAATTTTTCACGGATAAAGTTATATGGATGGGTCTGTTTTTCTATTTTATTTCAAGATTCAGTTTGAGTATGTTGAATATGTATTTGTGGTCATGTACATATTTTTCCGACACTTTTGTGCTTGCATTCCCGTATAGAGGAAGGAGGATGGATGTAGGATGTGATGAGTCGGCGTTCATAGTTGCATTTGTCGTTAGAAAAGAGATCAGATTTTCATTGTGACATTCTTAACGAAAGTTATCAGATAGCCGGAATATATATTTTTCCTTTGTATGATTTATATTTGACAGCAACGATAAATATAACAATCGAGAGAATAAAACCAGAAGAGTTGCAAGATAATTCAAGCAATCTTTCCTCAGAGTTATCACAGGCACGATCAATTTTCTTTTATACAAATATTGAGGCCAATTGAAACGATAATCATCGAACAAATCTCCATGATTGTGTCGCACAAATGTCGCTTGATTTAACTGCAGAATAAATATGTTTAGTTATGTTTTATTTATGTCGATAATTTCCATAAAATGAACAGCAAGAAAACAATTTTTCTCTCTGTATGTTTCATATTGACAATTTATTTGACTATATGAATTGATGCATATAAAACAGGGGAACGATATTTGCTTGTGAAAATAAATTGACCTTTCCAAACATTTATGATGGAAGTGTTATTTATCTGTGTCGTTGTCGCCAACTCTGCCATTTCGCTGTGCAGAAAGGCCTCAAGTGATCCTCCCACGCGAAATGGGTCCGACCTCAGGAACTTTCTGGGCCGCAGCCTCCAGGCATTGCCTTACTTCTCCATTTTTCTCCTCTTTTTCATCATCATCATCATCATGATCTGGTGGCACTTGATATCCTGTCTCCCAGCTCAATGCCCGCACACAATCACGTGCATGAACGCAACTTACTACATGTACTTTGTGTATATTCGCTTGCATATGCTCCGTAATATGACAATTCCATCGTATACGCGCATAATTTACATTGAAAAATCATGAAATGTCGCAAACTTCCATTCCTGAATAACCCGACAACAATTTCAATCCATCAATAATGTCAATCTCTCGCACCTTCACTCCATTCAACTAATGGTACAAAGAATAAAACACAAAAATTAATTTTATCATGCCATTCACAGAACCAATTTCTCTGTAACAAATATTAATCGGCAACACCTATAGAAATTCGAAAGCCAAAATGAACAAACACATCCTCTCAATTTTCTTTATGAAATATTCAACAATAATTCAAGCAGCACCGTTACTATCACACATCTAATTGTAACGTTATAAACATTAACTACAGAGAATCAAATTTATAATGAGTAAAGAATATAAAGTTGAACAGGTATTTGTATTTATGGACACGCACAAACAAGATCGAGATTAAATATGTGGAACAAACTATTGTTACACCCGCATTACATATGGGACATGAGAGTTTCATATTACACACCACAAGGTCGACCATTCAAATATATAATCAACAGACAACTATTTTCTCGAAGGAAAAAAAAAGTTATAATAACAATTATAATAAGTCCAATAATGTTAAAGATATATGTCCACATACACATACCTTTAAACCCAATATTCAATAAACACGTTATCGACAGATCATATCTGTTCATTAATCATGTAAGAGCTCGTGTATTTCAATTCAATTTTTCATACACATCTATTATTCTGTGCACTTTGTAAGAGAAAACTACATACATTGATGAAGTGTGCTACGAATGATTGAATTTAGGCCTCGAAGCGACAGTTCACTCTCATAATTTATCTTTGATGAAATAATTGACGAAAATATTGTCAACAGATTAAAAACGACAGTGATATGTTATTGCAGAAGGTGGTTATGAAGTATGTTTTGTATTTGCATCATAATGGTACATACAGGAATTTGTGGTTGCGAAAGAGAAATTTTCGACGTCAATGTGATTTTGTGTTTCAAAATGTCGCTGTCGAGTTGTTGAAATCAATTTCTATATTCTCACTGTGATTGTAACGATTTCACTCATTCATGATATTTTTAAATATAAAATTCGCAAAATGTTGTATATTGTTTTTTTTTTATTTTGTTATTTGTGCATTTGTTTTCAATCGTATTTGACGATGTGGTTGTCCTTGCGTTGCATTGAAGATAAAATTTTATCGATGAGATATTTTTAACCATTTCTCATATGATATCGTAATGGTTTGAGAATTGTGTCTGACTCAGACTAGAAATTTCCAAAAAAAGATCACTTTAAAAATTATCGAACACTTTAGAAGCGATATCGAGAATTTAATTTCGTTGTCATTTTTTCTCTGCAGCACTCTGTTGTCATCAAAGAATATTTGGTCGTTCACTGTGATGAACCCTAAACCAACGGTGAAATTATTTAATGGATAAATAATTCATCTTTTAGTATCACTATAGAGAATAACAAATAAATCTTCATTCTTTTCTATACGGGACGATTTCTAACGTTTATTTTGGTCAGCTGTTGAGCAACGTGATGTCACGTATGTAGGGTGTATCTTAGTCATGATAATCACCGTTATCCATTGATTCTTTTATACAGAAGGTGAGTTTCACTCGATTGTCTTCAAATGGAAGTATATGTACTACGTTATAGAAAGATAAAAAGAAAAAAGAATGAGAAGGTTATGGTTACATTGCATCTCAGCACGTGATATTGTACTCCACTGTTTATTGACTCGACAAACTTCAATGTTTTGTCATTGTCATGTGTACGATGCCACAGGATTCGTGCTGTTCACATTTTTCTCTCATTCATTTATCTTTCTCCTCTTTCTCTATGCCAAAGACTTGACAAAGAAGTCAGGATAATCGTGAAGAAATTTAGTTAAATGAGAATGAATAGTTTCCTATCTGACATATTTATCGACAGACCGTTAGAAAAATTCTGTTTGATTTTTCTGGCATTTATACTCTTGTGGGATTGAATTATTTCCTCTCATGAATAATTTTCTGGAGTGCACGAAGATTTTTTATCATTGCCACATTCTATTGAATACTCATCGGAAATTTTGTGGAAATATTTATCAATTATTGATAACATCGTGTCAATATTTCGTATGAATTTCTGTTCATTCACAGAAGAAAACAAATTTCCCCATATTTAATAAAAATGTTATTTAAAAACATCTTCACATGCTCCAACTAGTTATATATAACTCAACGTACAATATTTTGCAGAAGCCAAATGAATGTTGCTAAGCAGTACGAACACAAACACTCACAAACACTCACACAATCATACTTTTATTATTACATATATGAATATATATATTTAAGCGTTAGCGCAAAATGACGACGATTCGCATGCGTCCCTAAGTGGCCTCAGCTTCAATATAGATTCGTTTCGCATGCAAGTTTATAAATTTATGTACTCTCAGTAACGGGTAGAAATTACCATAATTGCAATCCACCAAGTGAATCCAAAGGGAATATACGAAATCATTGGCTAATATGACCGATACATTCGTGCACTTTCTATAAACGAAGAAATAGTTGGTAACATTTTATAAATACATTGCAAATGAAATCTACTAAGTGGTATCCCAATCTATTTTTCTATTTTTCTCATTCAATACGAATGACGGCGCTGACTTTTTTTTTTAACTTCTCATCTTATTTATCCTCCATTCACATAAATTCCATAAATTCTTTCGCACTTGTATTTGAATTTTTATTTGCATATTATACGAATGTACTGTCAACGCGTGTTTGAAATATTCAAATAATGGCAGAGTTAGAAGAAGTCAATATTTGTGAGGTTGAAAAATGATGTGATGGTGTGAAAAGTGAAGAGAATTTGATAGATTGGAAAAGGACCATTGGGATTGTGAAAGGATTTGTGTTTTATTTTCATTATTTTTCTATTGACTCTGTTGGTTATTCAATTGTGGCTCTTTTTGAACATGATGATGACAAATGAGCGCGTAAATCACATGACAGCATTCGACTCAAATGGTTGATGTAAGCCCACGGAACCGTTGTTGTCTTAGTTCAATTTGTGTTTATATTTTATTTAAGGTTGTTCGTGGTTGTTGCAGTGTGAGTTTATTTAAATACACTCGACCCTAAGCCACTGTGTACTAGTTTGCATGGTACCAATTGTTCATGGGACATCCGCGATTCACTTTTCCCACAGTATTAAATCCAATTTGGCATGACACGCTGCGAGTGCTTCCTTGATAAATCTAATGTTTAATGTATGTATTTATTATGGTTGATGTGCGATGATTGACGAAAGAAAAAGGAGAAAGGATGAAAGAAAGGGTGGAAGTTCGATGAACCGTTGAATTGATCAATTCATTGAGTTACTACATACGAAAATATCGTTCACAGTTTATGAATTTTTTGGGAATTTTTCCAGTTTTGTTTTTTTGTTTTGAATTCAACAATAACATTCCGCATGAATCTTCGAGGGCAGTCGGAGCAATGAGTGGGAATTATTTCGATTTACTGAAATAATGTGGAAACCACTGAGGGAGTTGAAAAAAGAAAAGACAAAAATGAATGTGAAGGAATAAAATGAAAATGGAGAAAATAGAAGAAAAGTCTCGTCCCCATGTCGTCTAAGGTCGCCACGAAGGTCGATTATCGTATGGAACCTCCTTGGCACTGGCACGACCATGAGGTCAAGTGCCCCGTAGGCGTTCCGGGAATATCTTTGCTCTCCCTCTTTTTCATCTTCGCCCTCGCGTTCATCCCCATTTAAAAAATTCCCCTATCGTCGATCCTGCGAAGGTCGTTGTTGTTTTCTAGTCGTTGTCCTGATACTCTCTCCGCCTTCATCCTTCCAACGTCTCATTTCTTCCACTTCTTCTTATTCTTTCTCCTTTTTTCTTCCTCTTTTTTTATTTCTGGCCTCATCTTCATCAAGGGTCGTGCACTCTTGAGTCCAGTGAAGCTAGGAAGATGCTCAAAAAGATACACCTCATGCTCGCTCTGTACGAGAGCTCCAGTAATTTATACTCCATTGTCGTTTACGTCAAACCGTGACGTCTTCATACGATTGGAGATAGTCATCCTGAATGTTGTCGTGTTCAGCACCCACGTTCCAATTCGAATTTATTTATACATTTACAAGCCAATGTCGAACCATGTTGGTATCATTTGCAGCTGTTTGATGAAATGGTCAGTTGATATTCTGAACAAATTGCCATGTCGAAAAATTAATTTCTTATTAGGATGTGTTCTTCGAGAGAAATGAAAAAGCTATCCAAGTAAACTTTTTCACACGCCGAGATGGAGAACACTGTAAAAAATTCCAGTTTCTTACAAAGAATGCCATATCATCATGAGTTATCGTTACTCGAATTATCCAAAAAATATTCCAGAACTTATTCGACTTTTGCAGTAACGTCCATATTGAGAACCCTTCAATTTCTAATAATATAAATTTCTTAGAATGGAAATATTCGTTGTCTATGCACGACACAACACAACTGTTGTCACAATAAGAGGAAAGAAATCACCCCAACACGAAAATGTCAAATGAAATAAAGTAAATTTAAAATTCAACATTGGGTTTCGGTAAACCCCAAACAAGTCGTTTACTTTATAATCCCGCACGCTTATCATGCACGCAGCGTGTATGAATAGAAAAAATTCCTTCGAAAAACGAAGGCGGATATTTCATGTAAATTTCGCGCATACACACACATGTATAAAGCCCATGGTCAATCGTCCGCGACTATCCGATGACAGATTCAACAATTTATATGGATGTTAAATTAGAGTTATTACATCAGAAAATAATCGCAGTTTTTATATACTCCAACCAATGAATGACGTTGGAATTAATTAACGATGCATTATAAACACCAAGGACCAACATTCTGTATAAATGAAGCGACCCGCGTGTGCGATGAGGTTACGTACGCTACGGTGCATTTATCATTTGGACAGAATATCCCACCGATTATATTCCCTGTGGTATTTTAATTGCCTCGCCCTGTGCAAGCACATCATTTGGTACTTCCCGTCGTGTTTATACTCTGAACTATAAGGTCGACTTGAAAAATTTAACTTCGATAATGTTGACGGTTGGTAATGTGTGAACCTGTTTGTTCATTTTTTTGCAACGCACTCGTAGCAACACCGGCTCATTTCTTTTCAGATTATCAACTTTCAATCAATGACAAAACATAAGTCATTATTTTTGTTTTACATAATCACATCCCTTCAATGAATTATTGACACCCCATAATTTACCTTTCATTTTTTCCACTCCACTGAAAATTATAAACGATTGAGCCTCGCAATTCGTTCTTCATCTGAATAACGAAACGGAGAAAAATTTCATTTCACATTCTTTCTTTGATTCGTATACTTTATGAATAATAGTTGGTATAAAACTTATGGTACGTAATATCAGTCTTATAAATCAAATAACCGTCTTGAGGCGAAAATAGATATATATATTGTGATGTGAGTAAGAAAGAGTGAAGAATAAAAGGAGAATGAAGTCTTTCGATAATACTCGCACGTGTAATTACAGCTCGCGCGTACTCCGGGTGCGCCCAGAATAGTCCGATCAAGATTTCAGCTTCAATTCCATATCTCCGCTCCGCTCTATATTAACAACGAAAAACTGATAAAGAAATATATGTGGATGTGTGGTTGAAGTAACCTCGAAGCGAAGGCGCCGCTATGGAAATGTTTTTCTATAGATGTTTCATCTTCATTTTATTTTTGTATTTTTATTTATTCTTTCTCCATTTCTCTCCGCTTCCTCGCGCTTCCGTTGCGACGCGTCATCAATACATGTGTGCAACTATTGAAAAATATATAGATGTGATGGTCTCTAGTTCAATAGAATGGACTTCCTCGAAGACTGCGATGTAAAACGCCTGATTTTCTTCATGGAACTCGGTACAGATGGACGCTGCAATCGTTTGAATACTCGGCGCTGTGTACTCTGAACTTCTCTACGGTGCTACTCAATTTCTCTAAGAATTATTCCAATTATTCTATAAATGAGGGCAAAGTAGATACATTGGATGAACTAATAATTCAGAATGAATGAGGATAAACTCTGAATACTTTTTTGATATTTCGATAAATAAACTCGACAATCGTGAACTTCAATTCCCAACTTATTCGTGTATAACGTTTCAGACAAATTAATTCGAAATCATTTCAAGTTTGTTTGTATTGCCTGTGTCAGAATTTCTGGTACTGACGTGGACATTGTCTACTTAATTTCACTTCTCATTCTGTGTTTGCAACATTCAATAAGTTGATGGAACAAATGACTTACATTGCACAAACAGATCAAAACTCTCTATAAATTGAGTTCAAAACACAAAAGTGAATTCGATTGCATAAATGTGTGGCATATGTATGAAGTGGAAGTAACAATTTGCGTGCAGCTGTCTTATTGTCCAACAGAGACGCTTTTATAAACACATAAAGAGAAAGAACATGGCAATGTGCGCTATAAAGAGTTTTCGCTTTTGTCTTGCACAATGCACTTTGGATTTTATCGTCAATCGACTTGGCGGCGCGGGTGCCGCCCATCACGACACAACGTCGAGTTTTACAGAGTTGCTCCACTAACATTTACCAGGGAGAGTCGTCACAGAGTTCAAGAGTCGAATAGGCCGATAGAGGTTGGAAGGGGATCAATATAAATAAACAAATACGAGAGAAAGAGAAAAAAGTAATACGCTTCAAGGATTTATATTTATTATTGTAGGTTGAGACTTTATTGTTGGTGACCGTGCTTAATTCATCACCAGGAAGTCTCTCAACTGCTTCTTTTGAAAAATATTATACAGCCAATGAACTGCATTCATCATTCTCCACTTCAACGAGGAAGTTAGAAATGGATTATTCATTCGGGTCATTCCACTATTTTATTAACAATTTTGTGCAACCCTAGTTGATAATTAGCCACTTAAACTAAATAGAAAACAAGAATTCATGAAGAAATAAGAGAAGACGTACCAGAAATTTCTCATTGCCGGTTTACAAATTACGATGGTGGTAAATATGAAGATGATGAATACAGAATAACCAAGCGTGAATTATTTCGTTAGTTTGAAGTGAAGGGAATGAGGAGAGTCTGTGTTTATAAAAACGGAAAGAGAGTTTGAGAGTGCACGTGCGAATTGCAACCCGGAAAATCATCGTGGGACCGTGGCACACCCTCAAATCTACTGAGATTGCTTTGATGTATGTGCAAGAGACGAGGCCCATATACGTCGCGTCAGTAAAATACTCGCGGTATTTCCTTTATTCACGACGACGCCGAGGGGACCTCGTGACAAAGAATGAAACAAATTGCGCATTAGTTAAATGTCAAGTTGGTATATTTCTGAGACACATTCATTTACACATACACGCAAGTAAAAAATCAAAATCACTTATATATCAACCGCAAACAAACGTCAACGTATCTCTTTCGAAAATAAAACAGTTAAACGTATTGATTTCCTGTTTAAATCTTCCTGTAACATCGAATGACACTTTCAATGGTTACAAGAATTTCTGTTTTGATTCAACGTTAAAACCGATTTTCTCAGACGTAAAATGTCTGTACCGATTTTTATTTTCGCTCTAATCTTAATAGGTCGCTCTTATTTTACGCGCTCGCAATATTAAACAAGCAAAAACGCGAATACACGTGACCAAAGCATTTAGATCCGCGAGTGAACATAATTTGCGACGGTGTGGCCAAGAAAAATTATGCATCTAATGTATGTGTGTGTATTCACTCTCGCACCTTTAATACTCCCCATGGGTAATGTCGCGTGACAAGAACATTTAGATGTAGGATTTTGTTCGTGTACCAAAGGTGGTATGTAATTTAACTCATTCTCGCACGCGGCATGCACATAATTCACAGCATAACTATTCATTTTATTAAGTGTCTATTTTGTGTACTTAATTCAATCCAATTATTTGTTCAATTCCGATATAAATTTGTGTATTTAAATCTGATTTATTATTTACATAAGACTCCACGTAACTTCATTATATTATCTTTATCAATACTTTTCAGAGGCATTCATGAATCATATGTCAATAAATTTCGATTCGTGTCCAATTTGAAATAAAATTTTATTGGGATTTCAGTCATGTCTGCACGTAGCGTCATTTGCAGATTATTATCGCATCAAAAGGTGACAAAGGTATAGAACAGTTTGATTTTCCAAATAATTAGTAATGACGGATTCAAAACAATCGGACATTGATGTACATGAAGCGCATTAACGCACGAGAGGATTAACAATTAAATCTTTTCCTTTTTCCAGCTTTGTAATATGAAAAAGAAGGAAAACTTGATAATCTCAATTCTCTGAGTTAGACTTGATTGGTATGTTCCTACAAATAGCCAATGTTCACCATTGATGAATTAGCTAAGATTTACCATTGACAATTAACCATTCCTAATTGGTATCTCGCCATTGCCAAGCTGCAGTAACTGAGCGATCCTTTTGCAACGGTTGATGAAATTAAAGGTATCGATGGCCATGTGTGCATTCATGTCCATGTTCGTATATAAATTCTCATGCTTTTTACAATTCTTCTTTATTTCCAGATGCAAAAAAAATCGGATTGAGAATGGTGTATAAACAAGAAACAAGACTGCACTAATGGTGGATAGAACAGAATCTGTGAACAGTTGCATATATTATACACACACACACATACACTTATGTATACGTTAATACATAACTAAAGTGAAATTACATAAGAGTGTGTTTGCATCGTGGAATTCCTTAATTACGGGAACGAAATCGCCTGGCGGAATAATTAACGAGTATAAAAAGTATAGAATAAGTCGAGGAGAATCCCATGGCGGTTCTCGGTCATGCGCGCACGATTTGCAAGTCGAAACAAGTCTAATACATTTTTTTACCCCCTTTCTCTATCTTCTTCTGTCACATCCATTCATTCTCTCTTTCACTTTGTGCATTCATACATGCTTATGTACGCTTATGAACATGAAAAATACTTAAGTACGCTAAGGATTTCTGAGTGTAGATTATAGTAATGGGGTGGTCATATCAATATTGGTACGAGAATTTATGTGAACAGACGGAAAGAAATGTGAGCAGTACCTTGAGAGTTCTTCTAGAGGATCATAAATTTTTTTGATATTTAAGAATCATTGATAATTTATCTTAAGAACTCCATTTAATATTCATAAAATTTATTTACGTTCAAGTAATTATTTTTTCTATTACTCTAGAATTTGTTTATTCGTATGTGAAATCATCTCATGATTTTTCGAAGCAAATATTTTTATAGATATACGTTTCTATTATCAATCAGTCAAAGACGAGATGATAATCCGGAAAATCCAGAATTTTTTATTCATTATGGAAATTAACAGAATAAATATGCGAATTGAGAAAAATACGCATGGAAGTCTCATCCACTATGAAACCAATTTTTTTCGTACAAAAAACCTGTTCGTTGTAGCAAATTTTTTCACTACAAAACTTTTAATTTTCATTACATCTGACTGTCAATGACATGACTTACACAACTGCAATCGACATCACTCTACATCGACTCTATTACAGCAGATCTCTTACTTTCTTTTATGAAAATGAGCTTTTTTTCAACGGCTTATATTCATACGAATGTTATTCCCATCCATTTCGCTCTCTCCCATTTCCTACATGAATATTCTGCCCGCAGCACTGATGCAACAAAGATCTTACACAAGCCATAAAGCTCCGGTAGATTTTGCGGCGCTGTGTTACACACCCTCTTCAAGTTCGAAATCCCCGGTCCCATCTTGTTCATGTGATACTTCTTTTACATATAAATATGTCCGCTCTGTGAGTGTATGTATGTGCCACCTCTATCGCCAAGTGGCATCAGCATTTTTGTAGACGTGAAATGTCCGCGCGCCATGTGTACCTTTTATACACGCGTTCTATTGCGTTTAAGATCTACGCGTTAATTACAGCGAGAGAAGTTTATCCATATGGGACCGCGCGTCTTGAAAAATAAAAAGAGTAAGAGAGATGAAACGCATGAGAATTTACAACTCGCACACGGCTCGGACATTAAAATACTTTATTTTTTATTTCTTTTTTACACTTTTTCTATTTACGCTCGCAATTGTATATGTATATGGATGTATTGACGAAGAAAAGGGGAGAAAATTGCCGTGCGAATCGTTCCTCGAATCAAAATGCAATTTTCATTCCTACCTGAATGCAAGGAAACGGGTGAAATGAAGTGGTGGAGTGAGAATCAGCAAAGATGGAGATGAATAAATATAGAGAAGAAGTTGAATGCCAACAAAAAAATTGAAACTTCAAATGATGGAGGGATGTTAATTTTCTTGAAAAAATGAAGTATTTGTGTTGATTTTGTGGAATGTGGAATGACGGTCGGAATCATTCAGAAATTTTGCTTTCGTTCGATATATTTCAGTTGTTTAGAAACTCAGCTATATTCAGAATTTTGCAGAATCTTTCCATAATTTTATAATTTCTAGTAAATGTTCCATAATTTCTCACGATTTCTCTAGCTTTATTTCTTTGGTTTGAGTTTTTCTTTCGAATTCTATAAAATTCCAATGAATGAAATATTTATACAGATACCAGAGAATATTATTCACACCCACTGCATAACCACAAATTGCAACGAAATGAGGATGTAATCACCTGAATATTCAAATATTCGATTACTCAAGTTTTGTATATCCATCAGATGGTTTCAGAAAAAACGAGCAACGCGAAAGAAACATGGAATGTTTAGAGCCAGATGATGGTTCGTGTGCCGATGTGAATGCTGTGGTAGAGTAGGCAGGTGTTGATCTTCATGAAATTCCTTGCTCATGTTGGATCACCAACTGTTCACCTGTCATCCAAAAAGAACAAAGTATTACAGAGAATCAAATTGGATCAAATAATTCGTGGGTACAATGAATAATAAAAAAAAAAGTTACGAAATTCATCATGAAGTGCATCATTCCATGAAGAAGGATAAAATTTATTTATAAATTACATATACGAGAGAATTTTAAATTGAGAAAAAAAAACGTAAACAAAATCAACATCCTCGCGTATCTATTTCAACCAAAAAGTTCAAACAATTCAATCATGTTTCTATTTCTCGTTCATCAATCAAAACATTTCTGCACTATTATCATCAAACTCGTCACTAAAATCGCTACACTTGTACCTAAAAATATTTATATTGCTGAAGGGCTGCACAATAATATTGAAGATTTGCGATTTGCAGATGGCCATCAATGGCAGATGCTAGATACACACGAGAATATTTTCCCTATGTTGGATATGCGCCACTGACTGCTTCGGGTCAGTATAATCAAAATGCTATAAACTAACTGCTCACTCACTCAGTCTCCCTCTCTCAATACGGTCCACTCTTCATTCCTTTGGATACAATCAGCTTACTGCACACATCTATAGAATGAGCACAGAGCGATGTTTGTATGTGCAATCTTCAACCTCTTCTTCTTCTTCTTCTTCTTTTTCCATATTGCATATGTTTATGTTATACTCCATCTCGCAATGTGCAAATCAGCCTCTGCTACTAGTGTACTATTATATTACATATCTGAGCAATAAGGTCCAAAGATGTACGCTCGCGTCCTTCAAATGCAATAATACACCTCATCAATGATTTACTAACTGTAAAACTTGATGAAAAGGTGATCAAATCGCATTATATTGGATAAGAAATTTTCTAACGACCAATTATTCTTTAATTGTATAGGTTTAGTGATGTACGAAGCAAACGGTTTTGAGGATTCAGAAATGATTTGAAAAGTTGACTTCAGCTATCAAATATGAAAATTGAATTTGCCAATCTATTGAACTGTCGATTGTATTCAAAGTTGCTGGAACAAAATTTGTATTCAAGTTCAGTAAAGTTCTGACAAATTCAACAGAAATTTTTAAAACACGTTCATCAATTTCCAAATCGAACCAGGACTAGAATTTCGACATTATTCATTAGAATACATAAATTGAAACTTTTCTTTCTTTCTGGATTAATCAAATCAAAATTCAATCATCTGTTGAACCGTCCACCTTTCGTAATCAGACATGCTCTCTCTCATACATTCAACCGTTATCCTCTTCATGTTACTATTTACATCAACCCACCCTACATATAAATCATCCACACTAACAAATCTTACGCCATCAAATTGTTATCCCGCACACCACTGCACAAAGTTCGCGCGTCATTATTCTCAACCACAAATTGGGTCATACCGGAAATGAAAATGAAAAAACGACGATATAGTGAATTGATGGCTCATTGAGCATGCACATATCTGTATACATATCAATACCTGCATGAAAAATTAATACGCAAGCAAGACCCAAACGATGGATTATCAATGAAAATTTACAAACGTGCATTTATATAACGGTGCGATGCAAATTCGATCGTGAGAATATAATCAATGTCGGTTGCTTTGCTACACGTTTATGTTTATGTACAATATGAAACGTAGTGAGAGATCAGATTAATCCGATACACAACAACACACGAGTGTACAAATGACGATGATGAGTTTGATGGTAGATTGAAATTAATGGTGAACCAGTGAATGCATATTAGCCCAATTTACTGTTGCTTTGGAGAAATCCATTTGTATATTATGAGAAAGGGCAGGAAAGATGCGCTAACCAATCATATGAGCGTGTGTATGTGTGAACCAACATCAATGGGTTATCGGTCATCGGACCCAGGGGCGAGGTACATTGATCGTTCAGAAGAGACTGGTAAGACCCAGTGAGAATCAGTCCCTGGTGCCAACTCAATTAACACCACGTCTCTTTCAACGATGAATGGGATACTGTAAATACACTTGTTGATCCAGTGTACGTACATAGAGGGAAGACTGTTATAATCACCAGACAGTTCTACGTAGGGAGTTAAAAACAGTTTTGGTGCATGTTCTTGTGAATTATAAGGACAGTGATTTGTGTTTATCAATATTAATTAAGTGTTGATGATCTTCAATTATTTCACGATTGAATTCAATTCGAAAATTCACTTTTGAAATCCCAGAAATCCAACGCAAGATCAGACCTGGAATCGCTGAGGAAGTGAAAAGTGGATTCATGTGAAAATTGGTTCGTTTGATGATTTGAAGAAATTTATTCAATTTCACTTACCTTTGGATGACGTCGACTGTTTCAGAATGTTACTGATGAATATTCCTGATTTTTTCTCCCACTGTATACTTCGGTGTCTTCACTACGACTGATAATACTGTGTAGGCATATGCAATTTCACATATAGCAACCCCAAATGATAAAGATAAAATGCAAGTTAATGGGGAAATATATCCGGTGGAACAAATTTAGTTGGCATCAGAAAAGCAGTAAAGTCAACATCAAAAGTGCTCCATCTCGCGGTGAAACTTTATGTCATGAAAATAAACTTTCATTAAATTCTACAAGTTGAGTAGATCACAGTACTGAACAGTTGTGACTGATTTTTACAAGAATGCGGAATTGAAGAATGAGAATAAAAAAAATGTCAAATTTTCTTGATTTAGAACTCAATTATTCTTCAAGTGGAATTTATTTACCGTTAGCAGAGTTTGATGTCGAGGTTTTCGTCTGTTATTTTCATGCCCAATTATCCCTTCATGAAGAAATAAAAGTGTAATAAAACTGATCATATTATTTGCAATAATTATTTTTTTCTTAATAAAGATTCAATACAATATATGAATATTCAACATCATGTGACTCATAACTACACTGTGAAAAAATTCTAAACATTGTTTATTTTCCCAAATCAACACAGCCCCTTCAATCTACCCATTAACCTCCATTTCATTTATTTGTCTCTTCCCCAGCTCAGAGCAACCGCATCAACGACACTGCCCTTCTGAAATGAATTTCAATAATTATTTTCACACTGCAAATGGTAAATAATTTACATGCAGTTAATGTCTGACAATCAAAGTTTATTTCAGTCGACGATGAGGTTAGTGAGTGAAGCGCAGATTCAGTCCCTGACCTTGTATGAGTGGATAGGAAAATAAATATACATACACATCAACATCGGACGTATATTCTCTTCTACTTCATTTTCTATTGCATCTCCTTCTTGTCAACATCACATACACATCTGAATACAAATAGTATACAGAAGATGGTATGTCTAAGCTATTTCGTAGCGTCCCGACGCCCATTCCCGCATACGTCGACGCTAAGTGACGCGACGAGTGACGTTTCATTAACACTCGACCAGTGCGGAACGATGCACTCTCTCTAAACAAGTTGAAGGCACATGTACATGCACATCAGGGTTACCACCTTCACCATCAAAGTTGATAACTGAGTTGACTGGACAGGAAAAGGACGGGCTTTTTCAATGAGGATAGAATGAGTCTGGACGATGCAATGTATATTTGTACACATGTGAACGTATATAAAAGTTGCACACGACATCAGACGTGGGAAGTGATTGATAAATTTGATGTTGGGTCAACGATCGTGAGAGCGACTTGTTTCAACTTGTAAATGTCTATCTGCCACGAGAAAAAGAGAAGACTGTTGAACAGAAAATAAATGAAAAATATTCTTTTATTATGTTATTGACGAGAGCACATGGTGATTTTATTAATGTTCATTTAATATTTAGTATTGAATAAATAATTATTTTTGTTATTTATTTATAGAGAATTATCTAGTTTGATGCTTTTTATTCTGGTTCACGAACTGCATCTTGTCTTAATATATAAATGTATATACGCGGTTGTGTCAGTGTCAATAAACTGACAATGAATCGTCGACCATGCGCACTGCGCGATCATGCGCAAGCGTAAAAGCGAACGCGAAATAGTGTAAGTGTATGTATATGAATGAGATGCGTATCCTATCGGAACGAATCTATTAAATCGCTACAACACGCATACCATTCTACAATCATTACCATTCTGTGTAATAAGTTATCTTTGATGACAGGGACAAGGGTGTGTATATACGTAGGAATATCTTTGAAGACGTATACACGCTTTGTTTTTATCTTCATGCTTTTCACATTTGTTTATTTCATCTCCCTTCTCATTCTGCTGCTGGTGTAATTCGTTGCAGCTGTTCCGACTGCTGAAAGTCGGAAAGCGCTGGAAGAAAATTTATCAAGAATTTGTAAAAAAGAGTTGAATGATTCGGTAAAAACATTAAATTATTCGTTCTTTTGAAGAAGAAAGTCAAATTTTATAAATATGGTTCAATAGTTGCAGAATTTAAACCCACTCCGAAGTTAAATTATTTATCATCCTTAGGATTGATCTAATTCTCAATCCGACTCATTCACCTCTGAATTTTCTTTTCCTACCAACCGGATGAACATAAACACGACTACCTCCAGAACTTCAATGTACCTATCAGTAAACTTATATATTCAAATCGCAAAAGCTTCTCTCCATTCCATGATGCACCAACACGCATAACCTAACATTCAAATATATCTACACATAACTACGCGCGATTCGTATAAAATTTGCATCGTATTTAGCCTCATCGACTATGGACATTGCCAATAGTCGGAGACGGCATTCACGAACAAACATGCACAGGCTTGAACAAGTCTCTGAGGAATCAAGTATATACGGGTAACGATACAGAGAAGAAAAAGCAAACACTAGTGTAACATACCTTCCCTTTCACCCCCTCACACACATATCCACATATCGATGCAACGCAAAATCCAATCGTGAACGTGAACAGTAAATCAAGATGGAAGGATTTTACGTAATGGACAAGCTACATCTTAATTAGGGAAAAAATAAAAAAAATCACATCCGTTTGTACTGATCCTGGCAGAAGTTAAGGCGAGTCTCTCTGTGCATTCTCATTAACGTCCACCACAAAACATAAATGTGTATATGTTTGAGGTTATGTATGTGTAGTTAAATATAAACAGATAAAATGGTATTGGAATATGCAGTGGTAGGGACGAGAGTTTACATTCTAACGTCTTGTGTGCTCACATGTGCACACACCCAACTGTCTATTTATCTTGAACCCATGGATTCGTAGAAGGTGACCGTAGTCAGCGCCACTCTTATGCATTTTATCTTGGGGTGGTAATTGATTCCTGGTGAATTGGCGTAGCGCGTGCTAGAAGTTCTTTGCCTTCATTTTTTTTAAAAATACAACACGCTCGTGTTTATGTGAGTATGTTTATTACGTATGCTAGAATATTTATTACACCAATTGCAAATCGGTTGTAGCAATTTATTGTTATTGAATAGAATTGTGACGTAGACATGTTGGTTCATATCGTGTGAATTGATTTTTTCTGGATGGGAGGGGTCTAATGTGGGTGGTGTCTTTATGGAAATTTATCAGCGGTTGATCACGTTTTTTTATGAAGATTCCAATATAATCGAAATTGAAGGGATAGTCACTTCCATGGGGGTTGGAGAACGGAAAGAATTTTTCTGTTCTATGTGAGAAGCTGGGAGAGAGAATAATTGCATAAATGATATTTTGCATTGTTGTATGAGAGGCATTACCACTCTGGAGAATTTTACTAGAACAGATTTCAACTCTGTGAAACTATGAACGACTCATTCGACCGTTTCCTCACTCGAGTGACATAATTAATGCCCTGCGGTCTGGTGATAGTCGCCTTTTCTTGGAAGATTGATGATCTTCAACTCTCGGGAGCAGCGCACGCCACTCTTCAACAGCCTTAATTGCTCGAGGTTTTACTCCCCTGACCCTGGATCATTTCGCATTATCATGAGACGCACTAACAGATACACGGACACAGACTCATACGCAATTATTTATGAATGTGAAATTAGACACTGTCTCTCACATTTTCCATCTCTTTTTTCACGCGTAATTTTTCTTTCATGAAACACTAATTTGCATAGCTGTGAATACAAATGAGAATTTATTATAACTATTCAACTTAGTCCTTCATTGAATTAATGTGAACTGTGAGGATTTGAATCATTACTCTTCACACTTTCTTCAATAAATTCCACAAATGATAAAACATAATGAACGACTTCATCACACATTTATCCATATTCTACTCTTTACTTCCTTGTTGATGATTGAATAATTGCAACGAAAGTATTTATAAATGATACAGGTGCACAGTGATTTTTGTGACACGGACTTAGTGATGGTTCATGTTTATGTTGATATACCTTATCGAAAAATTAAAAAAAAAACATAATTCATCCTTGAACTTCTCATTCGTGTTATTAGTCGAGTTAATTCATTCAAGCGCCTGTATACCTGGCGAATGCAACTTATTTAGATTGAATTTACGTCAGAAACATCGTGAATATTCGCAAAAACTGTTCTAACTCCACAACAGTTTCTGTTATGAGTACTGCATCCTATATAGTCCGAGAGCTGGCAGACATTTTCCGGTAGGTGTTTGAAACAACATAAAAAATGTCCTATATAGTTCTCCTATCTCACCTGAGTGGGAAACTGCACACCTGGCGGGCAGGTAGTGTATCAAACTCGTCCCATGAATTTTTGAAAATGCAAATTTTTTCGCGCAAAAAATGTCTGAAACAATCTGAAACTTTCAGAAATGGAAATTCAAAGTTTCAAGACTGCCAAAATAAAATGCCAGGTGATTTGGAAGCAGTCTATAGGTCGCCAGGTGGTTGTGAAAATGTTTTTATAAAATTCTAGAAAAGGTGTTTGAAACATGCTGAAATTTTGATAATATTTATTTCTAGTTATAAATAATATACTGCCCGCCAGGTGTGCAGTTTCCCACTCAGGTAAGATAAGAGAACTATACAGGGTGGTCCTCTCCGGGGGGACACGAAGCACGTAGCGTTGTAGAGAGAGAAAAAATAAGAATAATGTTGGTTGAATCATCTTCCTATCTTGATTCCTGAATTTGTCATAGCTTTTTGAAAATCGGCCAATGATACTGGCTATTTGCTATTTGTACTTGTTATATGATGTGCAGGAGTGTCCCACGCAATAATGGTGATATTGCATCCGTAATTCCTGGCGTTTCCCACTTCACAGTTACATCTGTATATGGAAATGGCGAATTTTCAAGAAGTTATGACAGATTCAG